>JPKC01000508.1:0-12514 GCA_000750925.1 Pseudogymnoascus sp. VKM F-4518 (FW-2643) | reverse complement strand
GGCACCAGTTGTTGAATCGGCGCGAGGGTCAACTTTGTTCGCAAAGTTCGAATCGAGGGTGGTACTGCCGTAACCTGGGGCGGTGTTCGAACCAATGTGGTTAGCCTTTCAATGTTCAGCCAGCCTCGGTACGGATATACCGCTGCGGCGGGTCAACGGTATGTCTTAGCCAGAACTATGATGTGGACCATCGATGACCAGATACAGCACCAATGTCCGTGAGACATTTAGAAGTGGTGTGCGCAGCATCAACGCGGAGTGTCTCCCTAGATTTTGCGAAGGCAAGCGGTAGTGTGTCCTGACTCCCACTCCACCGTGCAGTGGCCCTTATGATCACAGACATACCCTGCGGCAGGCCAACGGTATGTCTCAGCCAGAACTATGATGTGGACCATCGATGACCAGATACAGCACCAATGTCCGTGAGACATTTAGAGGTGGTGTGCTCAGTCTCAACACAAAGTGCCTCCCTACATTTTGTGAAGGCAAGCAGCAGCGTGTGCTGGCTCCGACTCTAGAGTGCGGTAACTCTTACAATCACGATTGCTGATTGTCCGTGGGACGTGCAGAAAGAAGAACACAAGAAACGGTAACGTGAGGGACAGCTTTCCATGTCGATCAGCTCTTTATTGATCACTCTGCCCTTAGGTTGACTCAGACCTGTCTTGAATCAGTCAATCACGGAATGCCAACGCTTGCGACACGAACTAATTAGGTGGAGGTCAGATGGTTATAAGTGGGGTAGAGGTTCATCGTCCATCCACCTGAAAAGACATCCTCACCACAGCTGTTCCTTCACCAATCTCCCAAATCCATCCATTCACACATAAACCGACAATGTTGTTCCACAAGCTGATTCTACTCCTCCCCGCGGTACTCCCCGCCAACGCTGCACCAACCGCCGACAGCCCGGCGACACCGCCTGATTTTCACTCTCTCGCCGGCGCCGGCAGTCCACCACCCCTAGATTCTCGGCCTCCCGTCACCCTAGATTCTGCCGGCCTAGGGGCACGAGTTGACAGCGCTGCCTCCTCGTCGTGCACCACCTTCCAAGAGCTTTACGGGGTACATAGATGGACGTATGTCGAAGCACGATGGTGCATCACACAGACGGACACTACTACAACAATCTCCCAGGAGCTGCAAAACGCAATGTATTTCCTGGGTGGTGCCTGGTATACGGGCGGTAATCATCGGCTCTCGTGGGTCACAAAGGGCAAGGTTGGTGGGGTCGATGGGAACTTCGATAACACAGCTGGGAGCGACGGTGTCGGAACCGCTGAAATTGGCACGTTGAATCCCAAGCTCGCCTCGGGGGACTACGACCTCATTCTGGACTTCCACCTGGAGGGTCCCTATTGGGGAGAGGACGCTGCCATTGATGCGCACGTCGAAGCCACTGGGTTGCATTTGGATTGAAGACGGCTACAGTTGCGTTTCTGGTGGACTGGGTCACGAATCGACTGTTTTGGGGGATGTTGTTGGCCATGAAATGGATTTTTACCCATAAGGGCTTCCCCATTCCGTAATGCAAATACGGAGGTTGGAATGAAAGGGCTCCGCTTGTTCCTCTAGATCCCATGGTTGTTATGATGGCATGGGGCTGATATGAGATGTGAATACATATGACTGGATGATAGTCGCTTGTGCTCAAACTGCCTCCTTCTGTGATGTATGCTGTAGACAATGGTACTGCTGCTGCATCGAGGTCTGGCGTTCTCATGTACGACCAGTGAGGAGGATCCTGACACTAAATCGTAGGACCTGGCCGAATCGCCTTCGCGTCTTCATGGATGTGCAACCGGAGTCAAGAGGGCGAGGATTAAAAGCAACATCTTACCGCCTCAGTTATCCTCGTATGACGCAAACCTATACGTCTGTCACAAGACCGATCAAGACGTTTCCGGTTGGTTGCAGCTTCGTTCAAGGCAGAGCCACGTTGCATTGCAACCATTGGCCAAAGCCCACTCAGCAAAGTCGCATAGATCTATAGCTATTAGCTAAAAATGCTTCCAGCTTTCAATGATCATGTGAGGAGCCGTCCTCTTGATGTGCAATAGTTTCGGTGTCTCCTTTGATTGAAGAACGAACATTAGATTGGTTTGACATTGACGCGTGAGTCCAATTGAACGAGGCCGCAAGGAGCTGCCAATCCAGTATCATTCAGGTCCCGCTTCCCCTAACTGGTAGATCAGTATGCAGAAGGGTTCCATTTCAGATAAGACTACATACGTGGATTACTTCCCAGCTTTAGGTAAGCTGCGGCGTGTGTAATTTTCTGAGAGTCCTCAGATGCCTTTGATGCTCGTTCTTGGAGTATGCGCGATGTTATCGTTAGAATCTCCTGTGCTTTTTCAAGATCTTGGGTCCGTGTTGCTTCTGTTTCGCGAAGGGCTTTCATCTCAGTCAACAATTCCGCATTCTCTGTTTTGATTCTCATTAGCTCGATCTCCAGCGCCTCTCTTCTAGCCAATTCTGCGTGAGATCTCTCACGCCATTCTTTAGCGCTAAGTTGAAAGGTGCTTATATCTCTGGAAGGATAATCTCTACTCTTCTCTAGTGCGTCAAAAGCTGCGCTTGTTGTAGTGAGCCGCGTTTCCTGTTCGTAATTTGCTGCGCCTTCTGCTACCACAGCCACAAAATGCACTCCTACTCCGCTGCACAGGTCGATATAGGCCCCAGTCGAGTGCTTGCTTAGTTGTTTATTGAACAGTGCAGCCTTTCCAGCTGTTAAGATGCTCCATTGATACAGGTCCTCTGGTTTTGTTATGAGCTTGACATTGCTTGGGAGAATAGTAAGCCCAAGTTGGGAGTCTGTTAAATGGCACAATTAGATATGGCTTATTATGTACTGAGTACACTCACGAATGTGACTGGCTAACTTCTCCCTGCACTCAGTTCGCCATTTGGCCCTTTCCTGGTTGCTGGTTCGAGGGCAGTTCATTCTGAATCTAATTACACATTTTACTGCCGCTATAGCGCCATGTTATATTTACGTGGCCATAGTGGTTTACTTGCGCGTGGTGGCACCTTGCAGCAGAAAATTGAGGTGTGTGGTCAACAGCTGGTATCACCGGGTGGTGGCCAGCAGATCGCTGCTCTTTCAAATTGTGAGCCATTATCTCCGTCAGCTTATTACCACTCTCCCTCACGTCCGCAACTGAGACGTAATCTTAGTTTCAGAGTGACGACGATTTACACCACGCCAACGTCGTCAATGGCTCTTCTCACAACATCGTCAGCCACAATTGCCAACTGCACCAACGATTTGAGCCACATCTTAAATCGCAATTTGATAACGACAATAATATTATTTATCTTATGATGCCGTAGGTCCCCCATTTCTCCCCTCCACCTCCACCTTCTCATCCTTGACCGATTTGGTTAGCGTATGATGACCCTTACACCTTACAATTTAATTTTGCTTAGTCATTATTTGACATAAAAGATCGACTGTGGCTGGAGGTAGATGACCCGCTGACATCGTCTTGGCAATCGCATACGTGATCTGGTTTCAAGCGAAAGACGCCGACTGAATCTCACAATTTACGTAGCATCAACAGCCTCACGACCACCGAAGGCATGTCAGCGAACTGTGCTATGTTCTGAACAATTGTATTCTGACATCAGTGATCCTCGCCTGAGGATCACTGGTGAATAACCACTTCGTACTTCGAAACTAACTGTGCACAGCTTTCCAAAACCACTGCCCTTCCTGTTGCACTTGTAACGAATTGTGCCGAGACAATAACCTGCCCAATCGCCTTTTTTCTGACTTTTAAGGACGGTAAGGGCAAACGTATAGTTGCAAGACATGAATATTGTGAGATCTAGTTCAAATACTCTCCAACAACCCTTACTCGAATTCCCTTTGACTCCTGGAAAGGCTGCCCATTGAAGCAATCCCTTGTATGTTCAACGTCGGCATTTGTTGTATTTGGGCTGCGATCCTTTATATTCCCCTTTTTGGTTTTTTGAGCCCGGGGATTGACATCGTGGATGACCTGAGTTGAGAGGTTGGAGCACCTCAACAACTTCTTTTACGTTCTACCTTCCACTTTGGGTTTATTTTTTACTATTTACGCCCATTTTTATTTTGTTTTTATTTAGATAGCCAGGGAGGGGAAGAGGGCCAAAAGAAGCCATTGGGGGAAGTTCAAAAAATTGCATAACGATTTACCTCGATTTTGCGAGGATATGGGAGGGGAATAGGGGTTTGGGGCACACAACGGATTGAAATTTATAGGGATTTATGGGATTTATGGTGTGGGTTTACGAAGGATAGAAATGAATGAACGATATGAAACATTGACGTGTCTATTTAATAGTGCAAGTGTGATTATAGAAGCTCAATGGCCTTGTCTAGCTGATAATGTGAATGCAAGCCTCCTCGTCAGGTAGCAAATAAATAGGTGATGTAATGTTTATTAAGGTGTGATAATTTCCAACATTTAAATCGACGGGCAGCGTCCAATATAAGAAGCTCTCCTACCACACTCCTTATTTTGCGGATACGAAGCAATTAACTTTATAATCCCCCTCATAGTCTCATCATCTATCCAATGATCACCCACCTCCAACCACTCCCAATGTTCCTCATCCCAATCCGCAATAGCCCCCCACTCCAACAGCAACTTCACCACGCCCTCATACCCATGACCCGCCGCCGCCCACAGCGCATTGTCCCCAGAATGGTCCTTGATATCTACCTCCGCGCCCTCCTCCAGCAGCAGCCGCACCACCGCCAGGCGTCCCGTCGCCGCAGCGATCTGCAGTGGGTACGGGTGCGAGCGAACCACCCCATTGCCCGGGTTGTTGACTTCCGCTCCATGTTTGAGAAGCTGCCTTACAACTGCCTCGTGGCCGCCTCCGGAGGCAGCTTGCAGCGCATTGCCGATATCGTAGTCGTCTATACTTTCGGCGTGGACGTTGGCACCATTCTCGAGAAGTAGCACGACGATCGCCTCGCGCCCTCCAGAGGCGGCGGCTTGGAGCGCATTGTTGTACTGCCCACCCTGGGCATTGACATCAGCTCCCATTTGTAACAGTAGCTTGACAATCGGCATATGTCCTTCGCGCGAAGCACCCTGGAGTGCGTGGTTGGCGTTGACATCTGCCCCGTTCTTAATAAGTAGCCTAGCAATAGCCTCGTGCCCATTTGGGGGAGCACCCCCATAAATAGAGGAAACTGCAAAAAGAGCGTCGTATTTATATCCGCCCTCGACATTGACCTTGACCTTTGTGGCCCTATTCTGGAGCAGCAGCTCAACAAGCCCAATATGCCCACCCGCTGACGCTGCACAAAGCGGGTTGCCGTACCAACCCTGAGCATTTATGTTGGCCCCCCTTTCGAGCAGTACTTTGACGACCGCCGTGTGTCCTCCATACGTAGCGGCTCCGAGTGGACCACCGTAGTCTATTTCATCGTCATTGACCTCGGCTCCCTCATTGAGCAGCATCGTGACAACTTGTACGTGCCCTGCAACCGAAGCTGCGTGAAGTGCGCTCAAGTAATCACTGTCGCCGTCGTGTGACCGCTTAGCGTTAACATTCGCACCCTTATCGATCAACAGTTTGACGATGTCAAGGTGCCCTCCAAATGAAGCTGCCTGAAGCGGATTATTGTAGGGTCCACCCTGGGCGTTGACATTCGCACCTTTATCAAGCAACAGCTTGACAAATGGCCCGTGTCCCATTATGGATGCTTGACACAGTGCTGTCATGCCATCTTCCCCTTCTTCTTCAATACCCGCGCCATTCTCTAGAAGTCCATCAACTAGAGACACTAATCCAAACCTCGCCGCAACTACTATGCCTGGATGTTCTGTAAAAAAGGAGGACCTTTTGAAATCACCCAGCGATACCCATGCTAGTCGAAGGGAGCTAGTCAGTACCTGTTTATTTCTTAGAAAATCCAGTGCTAGGTTTTGTAAAGCTGTGTTTTCCTCCGGCTTTCCCCTCAAATGATCACCCCAGAATGTAGAAGCGTACTCTACAAAGGGGAACTCGGACACTCGGTATTTTAGTGGATCTACCAATGTGAAAGACCCATCGGTAAACTTATCAAGGCACAAATAAGTGAGGCACGTTTTTGAGATCTCCTCCTGTGCAGCTGAGAACAGTGTCGCCTCCAACGTTTTGAGGTACTCCTGCACCGTCGGATGCGCCACGGATACGATCTGACTTTCTTCGCGTATAGTAAGAAGACCGGCAGATCTATCGATGAAGGTCTGCAGCCCCGATTCCATTATGGATTCCACATTTCTCTTAAGTCTCATTGCTGACGTGTTCTTGTGCTTGACGGCTAAGATGTGACATATCTTGACGACTTGGAGAGGCCTCTTCGCAAAATATACCCATTTGAGTATCGTATTGATTATATCCTTATCTCTGGCTTCGCTCATGCTTTCTATCCTTTCGATGGACTTTTGGTAGTAATCGTTCACATTATCCGATAGGGAATCTAAAGCGTCGATGACATCTTCAACTGTCTGTTCTGTTTCCAGATGATCTATCTGCATCTTCGCGAGTTGGAATCTAGCAGTATATTAGAAAAGGGTTTTAGCAAGGTAGTGCATCTAGTTACTCACATCTTGCGTGCTTTATTAGGTATAGTTGCCAGCATCTTCGTGCGCAACTCAGGACGTTTTCCAACCCATGATTTTAGGGCCGAATTTGTTTCGATTGCCCGTTCAATATACCCACGAATGTCCACATCACTTGCCTCGATGTCCATTTTCTCACTTCGAAGTTCTTTATCAATATAATGGGCAATATCATGGTCTGGCCGAGATGTGATAAAAATCCGAAGTGTCGTTCTCTTACGGCTGAGCGATAGCAGTTCCTTCACGAAAAGTTTCCTCTCATGTTCAGACTTAGAAAACTCATCTAGCGCGTCGACCATTAGATACACTGCCGAGAACAGATCCAGCAATTCAGAAAATAAGTCAGTGTATTCTGCGAGTGTGGCTCGTTTTACAGAATGCCCCTCATTGAACTTTTTGACTCGGCTTACTGTCGATGAATCTTGCGCAGCTAGTTGCCGAATAATAGCGGGAATGAATTGAAGAACTGTCTGCTCGGCTTCGTTTTGAAACCTACAGTAGAGGTAAACGAGGCCAACACGTTTGTCCGGCTTGGTATCTCGTTGATTCCGAAGATAAGAGTCGACATGATCAACTACAACCGACCTGGTCATTATAAGCTTTGAGCCAACTCAATGAAATTCGGCGAGAAACCTCGACATACGTTAACACCGTCTTTCCAGCACCAGCTAGCATAATGTCAGACTTTCATTTGAGACATAGAGATTCTGATATGACGGTAGTTTACCTTCGCCTGGGCACCAGAGAGATAAGATGTCTCCACGGAGCCATTTGCCAAAATTCGGATGTTCAAGTAACCACTGCCCCGAGTTGTCTAACCTGTTTCTTACAACATCATCGTGCGTTTTCTTGAAGGTTAGAGGTGACATATCATCAAGTGCTTTTCGAGTTACTTTCTCGTTCTCTCCTCTTAAAATAATTGCCGACGCTGCCCCATGTACTACCCGATCAAAGTTTTGGCGAGCATCTTGGAGCGACTTCATGGCCGTATTCACATGATCTGTTGTGATTTTGTCCCAAACTCTTCGAGCGAAATGCTTTTGTAGAAATTGGATACTTATCCGCAGAAAATCCGTGATAGCCACAAGTAGATTGATGGCCTTGACTAAGATGGAATCTGTCCCGTTGTCTAATTCGAAATTCAGGGAACTCACGCTATTCAGAAATTGTTGATGATCTGATAGTTCCTCGAGCCCTTCGACGACAGCCACTGAACTGCTCTGTTCATCGGAGGCCAGCTGCGTTTCGTTCAGCGACTTGACTTCAAATAAAGGTTCGTTTGCTAGGACCTACAGTTATGACTTGACTGAGACAATTTGCTGTAATTTTCAGCGGTAAGAAGCCAGCTGCCTAAAAGTGATATTAGATTGTTCCTAATCGCAGAATGGCTTTGACATACGTCTGCAGAGGACGAAACTACCCCGAGTACAACACTGAGAACGGGGAACACTTTCGACATGCAAACTCTTGTCTTGTCAGATATAGTGTCTTGCTGCGCGTCATCCTTTAGCAAGGCTTTCGCGATGACCTTGCTGTATGCATCCGCTGATGTCAGGGGGTCATTACGAGCCACGGCCACGGCTTGTTTAACGGCATCGTCACCCACAGAGGCACCCTCATAGTATTCTGCACTCTCTTTCCAGATGGCGTGTAGATTCTTAAACGACTCCTCGAGCGTCCGTTGTGCCTTTACAAGTGGCTGGCCGGGGCTATGCGCTTGAGAAAATGGACCCCCTGTAAGAAATCAGACTCCGGACCTTTAGTAGTTCCCTGGGCGAGTCCAATATAGGGATACTTGCTCCTCAAAGATTTTGTGAGCTCGTCTCGAGCTTCGTCTAGACTAATAGGGTGTACTTGTGGTAATGCTGTAGTCGGGTTTTGGCCAGTCTCCACCACGGCTGGCGGTGGCGACGTTGTTGGCTGGGAATTCGAGCTGCTGGGGACATGGTGATCTTTTGTCTTGTCTCCGTCTTTTGCACCTACTTGCCCTCCTTTGGAACGAAATCTAGAAGGTAAAAGCGAACGAAACGACATCATAAAAGTACGTGAGCAGTTGCGGATAGCTACACGGGAAACTAGAACTTGCAACCTGCCTCAATGAACGGAATTCATCGCTATTGATCACCGAAGAGCTGAGGACGATGGAACCAATCACACCGGACAAGGCTGCATATTCGCGGGGCAAGTCATGCCAAGCACAAATAGGCCCCCACGGCAGACAGCAAGAGTGTAGTTGACTACAACATTGTATACATATTCTTATCTTCTTCTATTAAGTTGAGAGAAAAGAGCGCTTATTGAATGAAACGCGAGGCTTTGCGAGGCTTTGCGAGCCACGGCGCCGATTTACCACCGCGACAGCCCACCGTCGCCGGCTTTAATGAGGATTGAAGTAGATAGAAATCATCGCTGTGCGAGTCACGCACTCAATATTGAGATCTGTGAACTGTGCACAAGTGATATAAATACCTCAACGACATAATAAATCCTCCGGTTTCTTCTTTAGCTGTACTTACAGTACAATATATTCTATTGATAATGCTCACAATATACCATCACATGACAAGAAAACAGCATCAGTGGTTTAGTGGTAAAATCCATCGTTGCCATCGATGGGCCCCGTGTTCGATTCACGGCTGATGCACAATGAACAGTCTCCAATCCGGAGAATATATCTTTTTGGATTTTTGCATGTATTAAATTGTGTGAAATCAAATTTTATCATAACTACCACGTGACTACCACACTAACACAGCTTAATTCTCAATTAACCGTCCTCAGCCAATCAAATAATTCGATTTTATCGGCCGTCGGACCCGTTACCGCTAATCCCCCAACCGATAATAGCCAATAGCAGCCAATAGAAACACCCCGATATCCATAATTACTGTACTTGTGCATAGAAAGACTGAGGGACCAGCATTTTTTTACGCGAGACCAAGTTCCGATCTCGTCCTCCCGCCTCCATCTTCCTCTCCAATCCTCAATCCAACACAATCCTCCCCACCAAACAACAACCTTCACCGCTGTCAATTCAAAAGCTCAATTACATTTTATATAAGGGATATTTAATGATATCCCAAATTTATTAGCTGCTAAGCTGTTTTTCTTCACGTTGCGTCTATGAGTGCGCGCCCGTCAGTCTTCACTTCGCAGGTATGTGACTCTTTTTCTTCACTGAGGGGCGTTGTCGTGGCGGATGGCGGTGTCAGTCACCGCTTTCTTGCCACGTCAATGAGGGTCGGAGATGTGGGATATTCTTCATATATACCGTACTCTTTAGCTAGCTCTCTCTTCTTTCTGCTCTCGTCGGAAAAGGCTTCGTGGGAACTCTGGCTAATGACTCGGTCATAGGATTACATTTCAGGTGCGCACACGAGCAAACCCGCTCCTCTCGCCACTTTCCCCAACAACATAATGCTAACCCACTCGGTAGATCACATCTGGAAAGCTTCAGTAAATTGACGAACCGTCAATCAACCATAAACCACCACTTTACACACCAAACTTTCACTACGACATGCTTGCTTGCTTTTCCAAGCCGGCCCTGAGGGGCGCGGGAATCGCGCTCAATGGCCGCTTGGCGATGCAGCAGGCGAGGTTCCTGGCCACCGTCGAGCCGACCGTTGGAAGGACCATGCCTGTGAGGAGGCCGAGGGCTACACCGATTGCTCATGATCGGGCTACGTTCACTATCAGGGTATGTTGAAGTGGCGGTGTGGGGAGACGACGAAGGAAGATTTTCTAACTGAGACACAGGACGGCCCAGTCTTCCACGGCAAATCATTCGGAGCCAAGTCCAACATCTCCGGCGAGGCAGTCTTCACGACATCGCTCGTCGGCTACCCCGAGTCCATGACGGACCCGTCCTACCGCGGCCAGATCCTCGTCTTCACCCAGCCACTCATTGGGAACTACGGCGTGCCATCCAACCAGCGTGACGAGTACGGACTACTCAAGTACTTTGAGTCCCCCAACATCCAGTGCGTCGGCGTCGTCGTCGCCGACTACGCCCTCCAATACAGCCACTGGACCGCCGTCGAGTCCCTCTCCGCCTGGTGCGCACGTGAAGGCGTCCCCGCCATCTCCGGCGTCGACACCCGCGCCATCGTCACCTACCTCCGCGAGCGCGGCTCCTCCCTCGCCCGCATCACCATCGGCGAGGAGTACGACGCGGACCAAGACGAAGCCTTCGTGGACCCCGAGCAAATCAACCTGGTCAAGCGCGTGTCCACCAAGGCGCCCTTCCACGTCCCCTCCCCCCACGGCGACATGCACGTAGCCGTCATCGACTGCGGCGTCAAGGAGAACATCCTGCGCTCGCTCGTCTCCCGCGGCGCCTCCGTCACCGTCTTCCCCTACGACTTCCCCATCCACAAGGTCGCCCACCACTTCGACGGCGTCTTCATCTCCAACGGCCCCGGCGACCCCACCCATTGCGCCGACACCGTCTACCACCTCGCCCGCCTCATGGAGACCTCCCAGGTCCCCGTCTTCGGCATCTGCCTGGGCCACCAGCTCCTCGCCCTCGCCGCCGGCGGTCGCACCATCAAGCTCAAATACGGCAACCGCGCGCACAACATACCCGCCCTCGACCGCACGACGGGGCAGTGCCACATCACGTCCCAGAACCACGGGTACGCCGTCGATACCTCCACCCTGCCGGATTACTTCAAGGAGTACTTTGTCAACCTGAACGATGGCTCCAACGAGGGTATGATCCACACCTCCCGCCCGATTTTCAGCACACAGTTCCATCCCGAGGCGAAGGGTGGGCCGATGGATAGCAGTTACCTCTTCGACATGTACCTCGAGAACGTGCGCCGCTACAAGGACGGGAAGAAGGTCGTCGGTGCGGTTGTGGAGGAGAAGATTAGCCCCCTCCTGGTCGATATCCTCGCCAAGGAGCGCGTGGGCGTCGAGCCGGCGCAGGAGGCTGCTGCTGCTGCCGCGGCGGCCGCTTAGGGTGCTCTTCTTTTGAGACTGGGATGGTGTAGTTGAAATGATTACTGTGGGGGGATAGGAGTACTACGTGTTTTTGGTTTTTGCTTGATTGTTTTGGGCGCGTTTGGGGGATTGAGGAGATCAATACCGCAATTTACGCTTTTTTTTTGATATACCTGTTTTGACTTTGTGAACTGAACTGTGAACTGAACTGCTCCTCCATCCCCTCTGCTTCCCACCACTTCCCCACCCCGCCGTTGTGACGAGAGTATGCGCGTCCCTAGAGTAACCAGGGTTGTACAGGTCAAACCTAGAGTACTCTACCTGCCATATACAGAACGATGTGCTACTATGCGTGCAACATGCAACATCACGTATTTCAGCCGTCTCACCCCGTACAACAACCAACGCACACAATCTCTCGCATCCCACCACTCCCTTCCATTCCACAGCACAGCACACTCGTTTCATACACATACACATGCACTACAATGCAACACTCAAAAAAGCCAAAGTCAGCAAAGCAAGTAAGTAAAAAACCCATCCATTCTATCCCTACAGTACTATAATAATATACTTCTACCCCCCCCCTCCCCCTCCAGTCGTGATTACACCGAACCTCCCGTCGGCCTCTTTCTATCCTGTCCCTTCCTATCCACACACACAAACTCAAATGAATCCGCCCTGCCTTGCCCACACCCATCCATAGACGGGAGAAAAGAGACCAGTCTAGATCTTATATACACACCCCCTCCCCCTTGCAATCCCAGACTTAAAAAGTCGACACCGCAATCGCAACCGCCTGACTCGCCGAATGCGAGATCGAGACGCTGACTTCCCTAACCCCCGCCTTCTTAGCTGCCGTAGCCGCATCACCATGTAACTATCACATCATTAGCATTCAATCTTCCAAACCACCCTTCATCAAGAAACGGGACTACTCACATTAACAACCAACACCCCCC
>JPKC01000504.1:0-16082 GCA_000750925.1 Pseudogymnoascus sp. VKM F-4518 (FW-2643) | reverse complement strand
GACTCGAGGGTTCCGGAGGCTTGTGAAACTATAATGGGATTGTGCTTGATGCATTGGCGTTTACAACTTCGACAACGGTTGTGGGCTTTGGATTAGGCTTTCGCTGTTCTTAGGACGTTTGTGCCTCCAATTTATTTTAATTAATGACTGACAGTTAACTCCATTGGAAAAAATAAAATGCTTGAAATCGATGGTTAGAGGACAACTATTAAAACTAATCTTCCATCTCATCCGCCAATATTTGTCTTCATGTTCCATCCTTTAATGTTAGTCCTACAAAAGTATGTTATATGGCTCAATCTATTTCCCTTCACCACCACCTTATAGCCCACAAGCACCTTGATCAACGGCGCACAAGCTTTCAATGTTTATTTTATTGTCCGTTCATCTGCTGCTATTGGAGGGGCCACTGCAATGAACGGAAATATACTGGCGTATACTTCTGTTGCTGTGACCAATGCTGCGAGCAATAAGGGTACTGTCTGTGTGCTCAACGGAGCTGTTACTTTAATCAACAACGCCCTCACTGCTCAGGCTGTCTGCACTTCATAAGCTTTCGTGCTTATTGCGAGTTTCTTCCTGTTGTTTACCAAGAATTAGTATACTTTACTAGTTACAAATCAGATCACCACAGTGTATTCTAGGGAACGAATTGTAACACGTCTTTTGAGCTCTCCCTGCTTGTGATGAGTCGGAAGTCGCTGTATCCAGCCACCGACCTGTCCACGACTGTATTACCCCTGTCTACGTGAAGCCATCGTGTATCCTGAACTCCTAGTATACCGAGCTAGGTCCTGGAATTACAATTATTCACACAGATAGCACGGCCGCGGTTTTCCACGACAACAGTCTTGCCGAGCAGAGATTGGGTGCTTGTGCCGTCGTTGCTTTCCCTTGGGTAGCCATTGGAGTTGGCCTCGTAGAAGATTGATTTAGCTTTCTCTTCGCTGCGGAGAGAATCACAGTCTGATAACCCAGCTGATCAGGCGTATTTGTTTCAGCCTTGTCATCCCTCGTCTGTCAGCACATGGTCTTCTTATTTATTATCTTCTTTCAATCAGCAACTGCACCATTGCGATCTACTGTTTACCCAGAGCCACCTGGACTTGTGATTGGGGTGGTTATCCACCATGTGGACACTTAACGATAGGCCATGTAGCACCATGTCATATTTACATAGCCGTAGGTGGTATACCTACGCATGGTGGCACTTGTAGCAGAAACTTGAGGTGGGACGTGGGACCACCGTGATCACCGGTATCATCAGGTGGTAGCCAGCAGAAAATTGCGGGACCACCGTGGTCACCGGTATCACCGGGTGGTAGCCAGCAGATCCTTGCTATTTCCGAAATCGTAAACCATTTATCTCTTTCAGCTTATTACCACTGTCAACACTCACAGGCTTAGATGGCAACCGCACGAGCGATCAACCATCAGTCTCTTTCCCCCACTTTGTCTTCGCTCAGTCAGTACTAGAGAAGGACAAGAGACACAGCTTGCTGATACTCCAGAGATTATGTTATCCCCTATTGGAAAGCGTCGGTCTCCCTCTCCACTATCGTTTCTAGAACAGCCTCTTCCATCGTCGAGAACCGAGAGACTTATGGTCCGCGAGAAAGAAAAAAAATCTATCATTTGTTTGCAGCCAATGGGAGTTTTACGAAAAGTTTATCGAACTCCATTTGGGGGGAATCCCTCAGCAATAATAGATCCACAGTTCGAGTAATTCAGCAGTTTGGTACTCTATCCCAGACGAACATGAGGTTGAATCTGCCAGGACATTGCCAACGGATACACTATCATGTCGAGGGAAGATCTACAGCCGGGACCGCCCCTGCTTTATCAAGATAGAATTTACTCTTTAGGCAGCAAATGACTTGGCACTTGACACGCCTTTTATCGATATGTTGGCACGAGCATGTCAAGCTGAGAAGTGACAGGATAAGGACGTGAAAAACGCCGAATCAGGTAAGTTTGCCAAGTTAGTCCAAGTATTCTTACTCGTAGTGAGAGTGAGTGATGTTTACGCCGCTTAAATTTAATAATTTGCGTTCAGCCTGCTCTATGGAGCCTCAACACCAACTCTGCGAGCACGGGCTCACCCATCGGTGCTTTTTGTTTCAACTTCGCTACACCAACAATCAAACTAGATGCGCCTACAGTACTCGTACGGAGCAAAATTTGGATCTAATCTATACGACCTTTGTTGCAAAGTAGTCATCCACACGCTTTTGATCCTTGGCTTGCAGTTTGGCCCGAAGCCTTTGAATCGCGAGTTCCCCGAGCGCTTCGATGGTGCCGACATCCAGGATCTCCAGTACGCTGATTTCTATTCCCAAATTCCTGCGCCACCAGTTTCGAATTTCAATTGTTATCAACGAATCTACGCCAAGGGACCTGAGGGATATTGAAGTGTTGACATCCTCCACGGGCTGCAACATAAACTGGTAGATTCGGGCACCAATTGCTTGCATCAAGAACTGGCGAGATTGCTCGCTGTCGAGAGGAGTAAGGCCTTCTTCGACGGAAGAGATGAATAGCGCCAATTTGTCGTCTGTGCCTGTGCTTCCTTTAGATATCTCGGCATCCACTTTAAGGAGCAAGCTAAGCCTTCGGTCTGATTCCCAAAAAAAATTGCTGTCGAGGCGGAACGAAGCCTTCGCAGAACGTAAACCCCCAATGAAAAGTTGGCTAGCAGAAACGTAGCGTTCTCCAGATTTGTCTAAACACAGCCCTCGCGGGAGAGACTTGGTCATGGATAGATGCAACGCTTGAAGCAGATCGTTCTCATCGACGGAGAGCCAGCCTTGATTTTGAAGCCGATCTGCCAACCTCGATCTCTTACTAACGAATCCAATTTCCCCCATAAGACCAAGATCTATTGCGGATGCTGGAAGGCCTTGTTGATGTCGATACTGAACGAAGGCATCCAGAAACGTGTTTGCGGCTGCATAATTGGCTTGCCCAGGATTGCCGGTGGCACCAGATAGAGATGAGAAGAGGACAAAGAAGTCCAGGTCGCATTGCTTAGATGCGTTATGTAAGTTCCAAGCTCCAGTGACCTTTGGACCAACTGCTAACGTCCAGTCCTCGTAGGTCATTGCGGTAAATGCTCGGTCCCTCATCAGCATGGGCATGTGAATGATTCCTGCCAAATGGGGACTGGCCATCTCTACTGCTCTATCCACAACCTGCGGATCCTCAACACTTCCGGCAATGGCTTGAACGGAGCAACCCTGTATTTTGAGCTCGTGCAAAAATGCTTGATCTTCGGCAGATTCTCCTGCTGAGCGAGAAAGAAAGATGAGATGGCGTGCTCCGTGCTCGACCATCCAGGTCGACACCTGGCGCCCTATCCCACCAAGTCCACCAACAAGTAGATATGAAGCATCTGACCGAAGTTCAAGATCTGGTACTGTAGGCGTTACGGGAATTGTGTTAAGATCATGTGGCATTTTCACAAGTATCTTGCCAATGTGTGATCCTTTTTGCATGTACCGGAATGCGCCTTCGACTTCTGATGCGTCGAAAATACGTGACACCGCAATAGGTCGGATTAGCCCATTTTGATACATATCGATAACTTTAGCCATAAGACTAACCGATGTTAGTAGGTAATCTTCCAAGTTTCTATCGATATTGAACTTACGGTTGGTACATTGCAGGGGTAAACCGACCAAGATCGACGCCGATAAATGTCCGATTTGCTTCGAAGATATTCATGCTCAGATGCGCTCCGCCAACAAAATCTCTTTTACCAATTTCGATCATCTTGCCATACTCTGCAACACATTTCCAAGATTCATGAAGCAGTTCCCCAGATAGGGAGTTAAGCACGATGTCGACTCCCCTGTTTAACGTTTCTCTCAACAGATCACGCCGGAATGACTTGTCTCGAGAGTTGAAAATACTGCTCCTCGGGATGCCAAATGTCTCCATCAAATATTGAGCTTTTTCCTCACTGCCAACTGTTACGTAGATCTAGTTTTGTTAGATTTCTTTCTTCTGCAAACATATGTATAGTGATGAGATTATCCTACCTTGGCTCGGACCGTCTGGCAGATCTGAATTGCTGCAAGGCCAATACCGCCACACGCCGAATGGATGAGAACAGTTTGATTCTCATGGAGCGCTGCTTTATCTATCAGAGCGTATACGACAGTACCAAAGACGCATGGAATCGTGGCAGCGTCTTCCCAGCTCAAATTGTCTGGAATTTTGGCACAGTGTTTAGCAGATACGGTGACATGGGTTGAAAAACAACCATCACTCATCATCATCACACGATCCCCGACTTCAAACCCCTTCACCTTGGCTCCCACTTCTCGTACTGTACCGGAACATTCAAGTCCAAGGGTTAGTGCGCCTGAACCTATCAACCCCATCGACACCAATACATCCTTCATAAGAGTTAGAGAATATACAGGGATTCATGCTGATTGTTGTTAAACATACCTTGAAGTTCAAGCCAACACAGCGAGGCTCAATTATCACATCTTCGTCTTCAAGGATCGCAGGACTGTACGGTATCCACCCAAGTGTCTGTAAAAGGCCGCATCGTCCAATACTCAAGTGTAATGGCTGGTTCTCGGACCACGTTTCTGAAAGCTCATCTGACACTGAGATCCGGTTATATCTACTAATGTAAACTCTCTTCTCAAAGAGACAATACTCATAATCTGGGTCCATCTCACTCGTCTCGTCTCTGTTGTTAAACTTGACAAAAACTTCAAGCGCTTGCTCTAGGGCATAGTTGTCCGTGGTGTCTAATTCGAGGGTAGCGAACGGTATTTTAAGCTCTGATCGAATGGTTCTGGCCAAACCCAAGGTCATACTTTGGCGCGGATCAGCGCACCCCATTTGTGCAGACCTCATGACCCATAAAATACCTTCAGCTTTAATATGAGAGACCAAACTCTTAAATTTTACAAATCCATCCTCTGAAAAGGAGTAAGGCCAAGGGTCATCAAGCTGTATAAGCGAAATGATGGGCTGGCCGGTTGGTGGCTTTTCTTCTTGGTTGCAAAGGTCCACGGCATATCCGCGTGCAATTAGGAGCTGCTTTAAATATTGGCCACATGATGGTATTCCGTCAAGGTGGTGCAGGAGAGTAACTCTGGTGTTCTGAACCTCAACAGCTGAAAGACCAGCGACAATATTCGCGTTAACTTCATACGGCGCCTCATCATCAGTTACGGACGCGATAGTCGAAAACCCTGCCTTTCTGAGCTCTTCCTCCCATCCGTGGGGAGATAAACGTGGGCCACCAATTCTACCATCATTCTCTCCCAGCCACCAACCGGGAAGGATACCAAAAATCAAACCAACAAAATTGGTCGTAGGCAGCCCCTCTTCAAGAATGAGTTTACCTTGAGGATGCAGTAATTGTCGAACATTCCCAAGGGTTTGAGCAAGGGATGGAGTAGCGTGAAGCACATTGGATGCAATGATCAAGTCGTAGTCTCCTGCGCGGAACCCTTGTTGCATTGGATCCTTAGTGATATCCAGCATTGCGAAAGTAATTCTTTTATACGCAGAGAATCTCATTTTTGCAGGGGCAAAAAACCCCGAAGAGATGTCCGTGTAACAGTAGGAAGCAAACATTTGTTCACCCCCCGGAGACGTCAGGCTGCTCAATACTCGAGAAGTGAGTCCACCGGTTCCAGCACCGATTTCCAAAATTCGCAGTCGTGTGTTGGAAATTCCCATTGCAGCAAAGAAAACTTCGCGATCAAAACGCGTCTCGGATAGGGCATAGACGTTTGTCAAATTGTTGTTGGCCATTAGGATGTCGAGAGGCTCAACAGCCCCTTCGAAGAGAGCAGAACAATTGTCGACAACATTTTCAATCAGCTGTGACAGACTGTTAAAAGATTCATGACTGATACTCTGCTTGGTTTCATCCATCAATAGTCGCCTTCCTCTCTTGTCAAGTCGGCGAATTTCTTGCCAATGGTCGGGCGGCGCCTTTTCAGCTCCAGAAATCTCACTATCGACCCAAACTCGAAATTTCTCGAGATGCCCAGGACAAAGAGGAACGCCAGAAAGCCGCTCCTGAATCTCTATCAAAGCTATCCACGTGAACTTTTCAGTTTTCTTGAAATTGGCTCGGTCATTGCGCCCTCGAGGGCGAATGAGTCTATTCACATCGCACAGATCGAAATCCGGGTACCATACTAGCCTGGCTTCTGATGCTGGATTATAGTTTTCCGACTCTTCACGTCCATCTAATAGTGAAAACTCGCCACCGGTTAAAGATAGAAGAACGCGATCATCTTCAACCAGCAATGTGTCTCCTATGATCGACCCCGCTCCGGACTTGGAAACGGTAGCTTCTGCTTTCCAGCGGTCGAGCGCCTTTCCTGCACTCATGTACAGATTTTCGATGCCAGTCGGTACACATAATCTGTTTATATTTCGAAGGAGCCCTCCCGATTTTGCAATCGCAACAAGCTGTAGGCAGTGGTCGATTGTCGACGGATGAAGACAATAGGAGGACTCCGAGGGCTGAGGTACGGTAAGTGTTGCCACTGCAACTTCTGTGCCCGGAAGAGCAGAGATATCTGACAACCCCTGAAACACTGGCCCATAGTTTAATCCGATTTTTTTCAGTGCTGTATACGGCGGTGGAACGCTCCTTGGTAAAGTTGTGATTTGTCTTGCAAGGACGTCGCTAGCTCCTCCCGCTTTTGCCTGTCCCACACAGTGCTTGGTCCAAGTACCGCGGCTATACGAGGAGACAGCGAAATCATACCAACTAGAGTCAAGAGTTTTCGTCAAGCGCATAGGCTTGAGGCTTGTCATCAACTCAGCATCGTTGTCTTCGTGCAGTACAAGAGCCGCCATGACCACAATGTCTCTGAAGGTAAAATCTTCGGTCTGAGTGAGTTGCCTCAAAGCTTCTGCAACCATCGCAAGATACCCAGCACATGGGAAGACAATGTCTTCGACAATCTTGTGGTCTCTAAGCCATGGTAAGTTTTCAAGGACGATGATATTTCGCCATGTTGGTTCGAAGTCGTTTCCCTCGATGATATGAGAGCCAAGAAGCTCATGGTGCACAAACTTGCGCGATCTCCTAATAAATAGTCAGCTACACATCATTCTCTGCAATCGGATGATTTACGTACCAATCTCGACTGACTCTTCCTTCATCCGTGTCGACAGCATCATGACGCCAGTGGTACAGTGGCAATCCCTGTACAACCTCGCCTTTCACATACAAAGCGGCAAAATCAATTATAATTGTATGGAGGTGCAGACTACCAACTGCAGAAAGAAGGCTTTCTGTACAATCTTTGCTTCGTACAAGTGATGACACATACGACGGTTGGTGCTGTACTTTAACTGCTTGGAATAATTGTCGAAGCGGCCCAGAAAGAGCTGAGTGAGGGCCTATTTCCAGGAATAATTGTGCATTTGACTGGCTTTCCATACAATTCTTGACAGCAGTAGAGAATAAAACAGGCGATTCGAGATTCCGACGCCAGTATGAAGAGCCAAGCTCATCCTCTTCTCTGATAATAGTTCCACTCACGCTTGAGAAGAACGGAACAGATGGAGTCGAGCTCTGCACATGCCCCTCAAGCAGGGTCTCGTATTCTTCGCCAATCCCTTGCATGTGCGTGGAGTGGTAGGCAACTGTGACAGGAAGCTGGCGTAAGAAAACCTCAGGCCGATCTGCTTGTAGACTCTCAACAATTTCATCTACCTTTTCTGGATTGCCTGACAACGTTACACTTGTGGGGCTGTTTTCACAGGCAATAGCGATCCCGTCTGAAATATAGGGGTCGATATCATCGCGTCCAAGTCCAACTGAAACCATTTTACCTGGCCTATTAATCTTCCTGGCCACTTGACCGCGGTAGTACGCAATTTTTATTGCCTCTTCGGCTGTTATTGCATTAGCTGCATAAGCAGCGGCGATTTCTCCACTTGAATGTCCAATAACCGCAGAAGGTGACACGCCTAGTTTCTTGAGCAGGTTTACAAGCCCTATTTGAATGGCAGAACACAGAGGCTGAGAAAACTCCGCATCACTCAACGGGAAAACGTCGCCAGTTTGTAGTAACACGTTTTCGATATCCCATGGTGCTGGAAGGATAGGCAACTTGTGCAGCACTCCGCTCAATTGACGCATATCTTCGGCGAATGACGGGAAGTCTAGCAGTAGTTCCTTACCCATACCTACCCATTGTGCGCCTTGACCCGTGAAAACAAATACGAGCTGCGGTGTTGTTTTCGGCTTCGGAACAAGCACAGGCTCTAGAGCATTATCGCCATTGGTGACGCAGAAGCTTCGATGGCTAAGGTGTTCCCTTCTTACGGACAACGTATAGGCGAGGTCTCGCAGCTTAGTGCCCTGAAGGTCTCCAAAGCGCTCAAAGTCGGCTGTTATCTTGCGCAATGAGTCTGTATTGTTGGCCGAGAAGAGAAGCAACTCCGGTCTTGACCTCAAATTAAAGGGCGCCTTTCCGCGACCCGTTAGTAACTCTTTTTGGATTTTCAAATACGAGAAAAGTCAGACTTACGGCTTTTTGGGGCCTATCAGAATATCCAGCACCAAGTGAAGACGCAGAATCAAGTATGACGTGGGCATTTGCACCCCCTATGCCGAATGCATTGACACTAACTCTTTCTGAGAATCCTGCTGGCCATGGAATTGGCTCCGTTGGCACCCTTAAATTTGCTTCTTCAAAAGGGATCTTCGGATTAGGTGTGCAAAAGTTGATGTTGGGCGGGATAACTTTTCTCTCCAGAGCTAGCACTGCTTTAATTATGCTTGTTAAGCCTGAGGCGCCTTCAGAATGGCCAACGTTAGGCTTAACGCTCCCTATGTAGACACCCCTTTGACCCCCAAAAACATTGGCAATCGCGCCTACCTCCAGGGGGTCACCAACTGCTGTCCCGGTGCCGTGACATTCCACAAACGCCGTACGAGAATGATCACTTATCCCAGCAACCTTATACGCATGTCGAATCATGGCCTCGTGACTTTCCAAACTAGGTACTGACATGCCACTGGTCTTACCATCAGCGTTGCTGGCGGTTGCTCGGATTACAGCGCGAACTGGGTCTCCATCACGGATGGCATCGCTCAATTTCTTGATGTATATGGCATTTATCGCCTCGCCACGAGCATATCCATCAGCCGTCGCATCAAAAGTCTTGCAAGTCCCGTCCGGGGAGAGAACACCTTGTTCCGTCATGGCAATAGTCATACTAGGGGCCATGATGAGATTTGTACCGGCTACAATAGCAGAGTTGCAGCTACCGCTTTGAATTGCCTCACACCCTAAGTCAGTCAGCTTAGAGGAATTCATAAGACAGCTAAGTTCGAGACTAACCTTGGTGAAAAGCAATCAAAGATGATGAGCAGCCAGTCTTCAAAGTCATACTAAATGTCACTTTAACACAGGGAAATCAATCAACCTCGGGCTTAAGTATCCTACCTTGGACCTCTTAGATCGTACTCATATGAGACCCTATTCGAAATTGCAAAGTCTCCGCTGCCAGTGGCACGAAAACGCCCTCTTTGTTGAGGATCCCGCATCATGTTGTCTTGCCAGTCCTTTGACACGTTAGATATTGGCAGAGTTCAGAAGAATATTGAGACTTGCACTTCCCCACACACCAACAAAGCATCCTATTTTATCACCACGCCATCGAACTTGGCCGCTGCTCTCCATACATTCCCAGACTACCTCTAATAACATTCTTTGCTGTGGATCAAGACTTCCAGCCTCAGCTTTACTCATCTTGAAAAATGAAGTGTCTATTTGCTGCAAACCATCGTTTTCTGACAAAAAATGGCCATGTTGAACGCCGACACAACCTGGCTTTGAAGATGGGCTGTAGAAACCGTCGACATTGTACCTACTGGCTGGGATGGTACATCGGGTATCTTTCTTTTGCATGAGCAGTTCCCATAGGGATTCGGTTGAGTGGATGTCGCCTGGAAGGCGAAGCCCCATGCCAACTATAGCAAGATGGGGGCTCACATCATTGCTATGAGAGTATTTCGAGTCGTCCTCGCCGGAATAGTCATCTGGCACAAAATCGCCCATTTTAGTACTAACGAGAGTTGTTACTAGAGTGCTAAAGAGGGGTCGAATAGAGTTGCTTTCAAAACTGCAGGACGCTTAACTCAACCTCAAATGAACAAGGTCCAGAAACGCTCAAACAGACCAAACTGTAACCAAGTGGAAATCGTTTCTGCAAGCTGCTGTGTAAGATTCGGTCTTGGATGGAATGAAGGCCCTGACTTCTAGCTGTAACTGTGCGGTCGCTACATGTGGTATTTAAAGTGTGTTACACGTATCCCAAATTCCATACGAGTAGGATTCTGTAGTCGTTTGGCTCGGAATCTTACTCGCTTGAGATGTAATTTAGCCCGAGTGTAACCGCGCCTGCGATCACTACACTATCTGTCTTCCGAATCATTTTAGCTACATAAATCATCTCATAATAGGGAATAATTCACGACAATCGCTGTCAATATTATGACCGACTGAATCAATTTTCATCCACGGTGTGTGGCCAGCTCGTATGAGATATTATATGACGCCTGCCCGGCCAATGCTTTAACGAATGAAGAAAAGATCTTAGCCTTTCTCGTACAAAAAGTCGTTCTGGCGTGCGCTAAACCACAGACTTTCGCATATCCCACCGAGCAGGCTATACACTGTACGTGTTAAATGCCTCACGGTTGAGTTCATTTTTAGCAATACGTTACATGTCTTAGAATTGTGTCTTAACTGTATCATTTTCAGATACGTGTTCCCCCCAAATCGCCAATGTAGTTGATCAACCGCTCCACCCAACCACCAACTGCCAATCTGAGGTAGGTCTGTCGGTCAGTTGACTTGCTGGCTGGTACGTTAGCCAACGGGCAGCTTTCGGCCGGAACATTAGACACATGCAGACTAATTCAAGACTATCGCAGTAACAATTGTGTTCAACCGAATAATTCTCACTTACATGTCTTAGAATTGTGTCTTAAGTGGATCATTTTCAGGTACGTGTTCCCCCCAAATCGCCAATATAGTTGATCAACCGCTCCACCCAACCACCAACTGCCAATCTGAGTCGGTCAGTTGACTTGCTGGCCGGTACGTTAACCAACCGGCAGCCTTCAGCCGGAACATTACTTAGACACATGGGGACTAATTCAAGACTATCGCAGTAACAATTGTGTTCAACCGAATAATTCTCAGTTACATGTTAGATCATCTCAGACTCACAGGGAAGATAAGAGCAGAAATTGTGTTCAACTGAATCACTTTTAGGTAACCCCCTCACAACCCTCCGCAACCCTGCGGGGATCAGCGTTACAATCGCAGGGGTAGATTGACGATTGCAGGGAGTAGTTTCGGATGATGGCAGCCATAAAATACCGCCGTCGATAATTAAGACTCGCGCTGTCCATGGCGCATCCATAGTCATCCACAGACTGACTTTGTTACTTATTTTGGATCTACTTGACGTGATTAACGTTATCTTCGGAAATTACCAGAACAGCCAAAGTTTTATTGGTTTTGGAAAGTTATTGGTTTTGGAAAGTCGCGCACGTATACCAGGTTGGCTTTCTTCAAAACGTAACGAGCAATTTTGGACATTAACCTTAACCAGAGCTGTCTTCACCTTTGAGATGTTCAATCGACGCCTAGAGTCGTTCAGTTACGATGATACGGAGCAAATTGCCTGGAAGCCAGGAAAAGGCGAATGGTTGATAATCACATGTCTTTCTATAATTACACTCATAGTGGTAATGCAGTTAAATACCACCTTGAAGAGATGAATACTAAACTTTTAACAGGCCATTGACGCAACTATCCTAGTTCCAGTCCTCCCTGTAAGGTATGCGCTTCAGTACCAGAGAATAACCTAATTCTGAACACACAGATAATCGCGGCCTCACTCAATGGCACGGCAACCGACGCATTTTGGGCGGGTTCCTCGTATCTGCTCGCCTGCGCTGTCGTTCAGCCGTTTGTTGTAAAGTTATCCGATATCTTTGGGCGGCAAATATTGCTACTGTCGTCCATATGTTTTTTCACTGCTGGAACCATTATTTGCTGTCTCTCTCACAACTTTACACATTTTCTCATTGGCCGTTCTATACAAGGAATTGGCGGCGGTGGTTGCATACCCTTAACGGCTGTAATCATTACTGATATTGTGCCTCTACGCCATCGTCCTACCTATCTAATCTTTCCTTCCATGTCCTGGGCGGTAGCCTCTATCACTGGACCTCTTATTGGTGGACTCCTTGCGGAGCATACTACTTGGCGTTGGGTTTTCTATTTGAATTTTCCTTTTTGTGTTATTGGCATCATAATGACGCTGTTGGTCGTCAAGATGGATCATAGAATGTCAGAGCTTCCTTTTATCCAAAAGGTAGCACTAGTTGATTGGTTTGGTGGTGGCTTATTTATAGCGAGCATGTGCAGCATTTTAATTGGCATTACCTGGGGCGGCTGTCGATATAATTGGGCTAGTGTGCAAATACTGGTTCCCATCATTGCTGGCCTCATTGGCATGATCGCCACTGTGGTCTGGGAGAGCCGGGTCGCCAACCCCTTTCTCCCTCTTCGACTTTTCAACTCACGCTCCGGGGCAGCCTCATTTTCCTGCGCCTTTATACAAGGCCTTCTTGTGAGTCAGAATTCTAACCAATATTGACAAAACTAACTAATAGTTATAAAGCTGTTTGGCATGCTCTACTATCTCCCATTCTTCTTTGAGGCTTGCAAAAACCTCACTCCGACATTGGCGGGCATTACTCTTATTCCAATCACAGGTGCCTTCGTGCCAACTGCCATCGTTATTGGTATCATTATCACAAGAACCGGTAGCTATCGCTGGGCATTGTGGTCTGGATTTGGTTTTACGATCATTGCACATGGCCTTTTAATACTCCTAGACGCACAAACATCATCCCGTCGATGGATCCCAATTTTTCTCCTCTGTGGATTCGGCCACGGTTTGATCGTCATGACGCTAATCATATGTATTCAAGCTATTGCTAAGCCTGAGGATGCTGCCAATGCAGCAGCAACGTATACTTTTGTACGAACGATAGGCATGTGCGTTGGCGTCGCCATAGGCGGATCCATCTTCCAAAACGCCTTGTCTAATAAATTGGGCGACCTTGCGTTGCCGACTAGTGTTGCAAATAACGCCGTAGCCTTCGTCGCTATATTGAAAACTCTTGACTTCGATTCCCCGATTCGTCAAGCCTATGTTATCGCATATTCGCACAGTTTCAGGCAGGTTTTCATCGCTATGACAGCAATTGTCGGAGTAGGTATGATATGCAGCCTTCTCATTCAGAAATTCACCATGGATAGGAAGCTGGAATCAGAGCACATAATCCGTAAATAGAGAATGGATCTTAATGCAATATATTGGACGGGAATACCTGAAGGTCCTACGTCACATGGTTTTATCCTGTTGCTCCGATAGCTTACAGTAATTTGGCTCATCAAAGTTTTAAAGGAATTATCAGTCAGGTAACACTAACAAACCAAACCAGTCAGTTTCCACAAAGCTATTTCCGCAACCACGGAGCCAAACACCTAGTGCGCACATCTACCTATCTTTGGACGGTAAATGAAGAACAAGTAGCTAACGTACCCCTAATACAACTCTTTTTACCCTGTCTATCATGTATCAACTATTGTTGGGTCGCAATTCTCAACATAGTTTGGCCATTTAAACCCTGGGCAGCTACGCGGTTGAAACAAAAAGCGGCACGGTACTTGGCACATTTTTGGGTGTTGAACCGTGCCGCTTTTTCTTTCAACCGCGTAGCAGGGTGCCGTATGAGGTATGAGCTGGCAAGGGTCTTCCACATTGTCGAGAATGCAGTATAGAAATGATCTGCGTGTCTCGCATAAGCGAGGGCATTCTGATGTGTTTGTTGTGACGCTTGGGAGAGTCCAGGTCTCCATAAAGTCTCAGGTCCTCCTTCTGCCATTTTTTGTTGTCTTCCTCCATAAAGTCTCAGGTCCTCCTTCTGCCATTTTTTGTTGTCTTCTCGTCAACGAAGTGTTTTGATAATTATTACCTAGACGTGTCAGGTCCACACACTGCTTTGTCCGTCAGACAATTGCATTTGTCTATGGGTTTTTTCCGTGCCCTATATTCAAACGATAACTATTATATCTTGTTACGGGAGTAAACATGCGGCTCATTTGGTTTATCTATGCGGCGGGTTCGAGTATCTCGTTAGCCTCTCCAACGCAAATCTCGGTGCGAAATGGATTATCTAGTCATCAAGTGAGCTACTCGTCTAGAGCAGTCTGAGCATTGACTAAATTCAAGTTCGCCGAAGCTCTACAAGCGGCTGGGGGTGGATTCCTTCATCACAAGTCAGCGCCCAATCGCACTTGCAGGTGTTTTAAGCAACATCGGCCCAGATGGAAGTAAGTCGAGTGGGGCTGCGGCCGGCATCGTGATATCTTCGCCTTCTACGACCAACCCTGACTGTAAGATTCTCTATTCATCTAACCATACTTCCTCCCTATTACCACTCGGCAAGCTGATCTCATGTACTAATATTTCCCCAGACCTTTTCACCTGGACGCGGGATGCTGCTCTGACATTGAAGTGCCTTGTGGATTTCTTCAGCTTAAGCGGCGACACCGCGTTGCAACAGGTGATCGACAATTACGTTACGGCTGAAGCCCAGTTACAGCAAGTTTCGAATCCGTCGGGAACAATTACCTCGGGTGGTCTAGGAGAACCAAAATTCAATATCGATATGTCAGCTTTTACTGGGCCCGAGGGTCGCCCCCAACGAGATGGCCCAGCCCTTCGCGCCACATCCCTCATCGCTTATTCTAGATTGCTTATTTCCAGTGGTAAGAGTTCATATGCCCGTTCAACGGTTTGGCCCATCATCCAGAACGATTTATCGTATGTCTCGGCGAACTGGAACAAGACTACCTTCGACATCTGGCAAGAAATAGAGTCATCATCGTTCTTCACGGTTGCGGTTCAATACCGCGCACTAGTCGAAGGTAGCACTTTAGCGGTAGAGCTTGGAACGTCTTGCACCGATTGTGTTTCTCAAGCACCACAAGTGCTATGCTTCCTCCAAGATTTTTGGAGCCCAACATTAGGATATACGGTTGCAAACACGGGAGGTGGCCGCAGTGGAAAGGACGTCGGTACCATTCTTGCATCTATACACGTTTTCGATACGGCAGCTGGTTGTGACGCAACGACGTTCCAGCCGTGCTCGGATCGGGCCTTAGCAAATCATAAAGTCGTGACTGACTCTTTCCGATCCATCTACAACATAAATACTGGACTGGGCCAGGGTGCCGCTGCTGCCGTGGGCCGCTATCCTGAGGACGTGTACTTTGGAGGGAATCCATGGTGAGGAGTTCTTCTTAAATACCCAGTGGCTATTATAGTCTAACTGAGCTTTAGGTACCTAGCTACCCTAGCAGCCGCTGAGCAGCTATATGACGCCCTACACGTTTGGGCAGTCCAAGCTTCTATCACCGTCACTCCCATCTCTCTTGCATTCTTCCAGGACTTTGATTCATCAATTGCCGCTGGAACCTATAGCTCGTCGGATTCAACATACGTTAGCCTCCTCGATAAGGTTAAGGCCTATGCGGACAGCTACATTGCAATTGTTGAAAAATTCACTCCATCCAGCCGCTCGTTTTGTGAGCAGTTCTCGAAGAGTGACGGTGTGCCAGTATCCGCTATTGATCTGACCTTGTCCTATACGGCGTTCCTGACGGCCGTTGCAGCTCGCGAGGGTGCCATGCCGGCGTCCTGGGGTGCGCTATCAGTTAGTAGTGTCGCCCAAACATGTCTTAAAATTGAATAGGGCAGCAGGCGTCTGCAACAGGAATGGTTGAATCATATCTTTAACTAGCGACTCAGAGGTGGCACAGTTGTATGAATTGCATGTGTCGTCCGATAGCGCCTCAGCCGATGATCTTCTACCCTCATATCTGAGTGCGGTTCTTCCAGCCTTTTCATGGCTGTCTCCTCTACCGTTTATCGGGGCCAAGGTCGATGCAATCTATCACTTCCGTACGATGGGAACAATCTAA
>JPKC01000500.1:0-24031 GCA_000750925.1 Pseudogymnoascus sp. VKM F-4518 (FW-2643) | reverse complement strand
CACTTAAGAACTCTAACTCCTCCTATAGTTAAGAGTAACAATTGGACTTTAAAGACCCCTTAAACTATAAGGGAGCTTAATTTTCAAACAGAGTATATTAAGAACTGCATTATATACTCTCTCACTTGAATCTACACTTAAGAACTCCAACTCCTCCTATAGTTGAGAGTAACAATTGGACTTTAAAGACCCCTCAAACTATAAGGGAGCTTGACTTTCAAACAGAGCACGTTAAGAACCGCATTATACGGCATTAGAATAGCTCTCCTAGCTCAATTAATAACGCACTAAGCCGACT
Source organism: Pseudogymnoascus sp. VKM F-4518 (FW-2643) (assembly GCA_000750925.1). Taxonomy (NCBI): domain Eukaryota; kingdom Fungi; phylum Ascomycota; class Leotiomycetes; order Thelebolales; family Thelebolaceae; genus Pseudogymnoascus; species Pseudogymnoascus sp. VKM F-4518 (FW-2643). The sequence goes on along the minus strand of JPKC01000500.1, from coordinate 23,733 downwards.
TGCTAAAGGAGCTCAGGTTATAATACATTCTGCTGTTCTACTAAAGGTAGAAGTTAAGGCTCTACAAGCAGCAAATGAACAGAAAAAGAGAAGGGAAAGGAAGCGTAAGAGGCGTATAATGCAAGGAGGTAGTCTCTCTATACAAGAGGGAGAGGATATCCTTTATAGTGCTAAGGTTGATGCTCAAGTCTGTATAGAGGTTGCAAGTGAGAGTAGTTAGTAGGTAGGCTCTAAGGGCTAACAGAAGTGTTGTGGCTTATGTAGTATTATAGGCCATAATTCCTGTATGTACAAGAGGCACGAGGATTTAATTACAGTTGAATAAGGGTCGTTATAAAGGGTAGTGTAGTAGTAGTTGTAGTAATAGTTAATTTATTGGTGTTTTAGTAGGCAACTCGCTAGTGTAGGCAACTTATATATGAAATACGTTAGCAAATAAATAGAAAAAGAGGAGGGAAAGGAAGTATAAGAGGTATATAATATAAGGGGGTAGTCTCTTTATATAAGAGAGAGAGAATATCCTTTAAAGTACTAAGGTTAAAGCTTAAGTCTATATAAAGGTAGTAAGTAAGAGTAGTTAGTAAGTAGGCTTTAAGGGCTAGTAGTAGTACTATAGCTAATATAAGAAGATAGGTTATAATACCTATATATATAAGAGGCACTAGAAATTAATTACAATTAATTAGGGGTTATTATATAGGGTAGTAGTATAGTAGTAGTAGTAATAGTTATATTATAGTATAGCTATATACTTATAATAGTCTCTTAGTTAATGCTGTTGCAATTCCTCTAAGTCTAGCTAAAAACCTTCTATAGGCTAACCTAAACCTAACCCTCTATACCTTATAATAATAAGAGTAGTTAGTATAATAAGAGCAGTTAGTATAATAGGATAGGAGTAGTTAGTAAGATAGAATAGGGGTAGTAGGCATAAGGGTTAGCATAACAGTGTAATGGGGTATAAATAGTAGGCGTAAGGATAGGCACGACAGGATAGGAGTAGTAGCATGATAACATAGGGGCGTAACGGGATGGGAGCAGTAGGCTTGACAGGATGGGAGCAGTTAGCGCCACGGGATAGAAGCAGTAGACGCAACGGGAGCAGTAGGAGTAGTAGGAGCAGTGCAGTAGGAGCGACGCAGAGCGATGGGCGATGGGAGCGATAGGCGCAATGGGAGCGATCGGAGCGATGGGAGCGATCGGAGCGATGGGGGCGATGGGGAGATGGGAGCGACGAGAGCGATGGGGAGCGATTGTAGTGACGGGAGCGATGGGCGCGATGGGAGCGGCGAGAGCGACGGTAGCGATGGGGAGCGATGGGGAGCGATGGGGAGCGATGGGGAGCGATGGGCGCGATGGGAGCGACGCAAGTAACAAGAGGGGAGCAATGAAGCAGGATGACGAGAGAGGACTACAGGTATCTATAAGAGCGATTAGAGCCATGGGAGTTATAGGAGTTATAGGAGTTATAGTAAACAGGGGATAATAGACTTAGTTATCGTCATCTGGCTCATTAAAAAGAAATATACCCTATAAACCTACGCGATACATACAATCGCTAATAGAATCTACTGTAATGTAGATAGATGCATTCTACATCTGTAGCGCACTGAGAATAACCAATGCAGATATGGCGTTAGTTATAATGCCACTATTGTTAGTTGATAGCGGTTCTTTCTCTAGCTGTGCGCAAGTTTAAGATGTCAGGCCTAGGGCCACATAACAGTGCGGACGCAGTAGGCGGTGATCTATACTACGCTACATCTACGAATCTCATGCTATTCCCTTGCAGTAGTGCTAACAAGACTTTGCGCTTCTGGCTCTTCGCTAATACAGGGCAGTTGATAGAGCTCAAGGGGAATGGAAGATAGGATTCCAAGAACACGCAGAAGGGTTTCTTCTACAGTAGTGTTACGTAGCTAGGCAATGGACTTCCCAACTCATCAGCGGGGTTTGGCGTTGTGTATGCATGCCCCGTTGCACGGTTTAAGCTGAATTTGTTCTCTCTCTTATAGTCTAGAGAGGCGAGATGGGAAGGAAGGGTTTGTAGTTTAAAGTTGGTCTGAAATTTTGTAAGAATAGGGCGGGATACATATAAAAAAAGTATAAGTGGGCAGGCGTCAAGTTTTATTTAGGTATAAGTAAGCTAATTCACTCTATTACTATGACTCTCTGTGTAATTTCTATAGCGTATGGCTTAAGCGAGCGCCCTTAACCATCCGTTATAGAGAACTCGTTAAAAGTTAGAATTTAGAATATATTTACGGGGAAAGCTGGTTCTTTTCGAAGAACAATGGCGTCTGTGGGCATTTGGCGGGGCCCCCACCTCGGGACCCCACCTCGGCCCCCCCACCTCACCTTCATTTTCACCTTACATTACACATTACTTACTATGCATACTAGATATACTATATAATGATTGCTTTCTCCGATTACAGTCTCTCCCTATTAGGGACAACAGTATGTTTCTTACACCAGTAGCAGCGTATTTGAGAGAATCATCTCTCCCTCTCATTATAATCCCCGCAGTTCTAGTTGTTTATATTCTCAATGCCGTGCGGTGGGTATATCATTCTGGTCTTCGAGACCTTCCAGGTCCCAGTCTCGCACCCTATTCAGAGCTCTGGCGCATCTTTTTCCTTACTATGAAGGGCAAAGCGCCTCTGGAATACCGGAAGCTACACGAAAATTATGGCAAAATTGTTAGGACTGGGCCGGATACTGTCTCCATCAGTGACCCTACGATGATACCTATAATATACGGGTTCAATAGCACTTATGTAAAGGTAAGCCTCTGTATATTAGCACCAAACTATACCAATGCTAAGAGCAACGCTTATGAAACCTAGTCCTCCTTCTACGACGTCTTCACGATGATCTACAAGAATAAAACAACTTACAATGTCTTTTCGACACAAAACCCGCATCATCACAAGTATCTTCGGTCCCGCGCTGCAAATAAATACTCGACGACCTCTTTGCGAGACCTTGAGCCACAAGTTGATGAGTGCTCGGATCTTTTCGTCGCCAAAATGCGCAAGCTATACAACGAAGATCCAAAAGGCTCGGTCGATCTAGGCGCCTGGTTGCAGTATTATGTATGTTCTCCTATTCTCCCAAAGTCATCGCTAACGAGAGTTTAGGCATTTGATGTTGTTGGAGCCATGACTTTCCAGCAAACCTTTGGGTTCATGGAGCAAGAGAAAGATGTCGATGACATGATTGGCGGCATAGAAGTTGGCTTGCATTATGTTGGACTCGTCGGCAACGTCAAAGGCTTGCATAACTGGCTATTTGGAAGCAAACTAGTATCGGCGGCAATGGCTTGTATTCCTGGTGCAAAAGATGGCAATCCAATTCCAAAGTTCATAAAGGTAAGGAGGCTCTCCCGGGTTCTGGGCTAAGATGGGAGTCTGACCAAGGCACAGATATGTCAGGATGCCATCAAGGAATATGACGAAAATGATGCGGGAAATAGCAGCAAAGAAAGTCGAACGGATTTTCTAAGCTGGTTTCGGAAGGAGGCGCAGAAATCTAAAGAGCACATGTCAGACGATGACCTTATGTTCTTCCTGCTTGTCAATCTGTAAGTCAATAATTATATATTATAAGTATACATGAAACTGACGGGATGTTTTCAGATTGGCTGGGAGCGATACGACTGCAATTTCTCTTCGAGCTATAGTATACTATATTATCAAGTCCCCCCGCGCTTATAAGAAGCTGCAGCAAGAGATTGACGATATGGATAACGCTGGCCTTTTATCCGCCAAGGTTTCTCTCGAAGAATCCAACAAGATGCCGTATCTGTAAGTAGTGAAAGACATAATCCCGTTTATCTGGATTCAAATGCTAACCATGTGCCCAGCCAAGCAACCATGAAAGAAGCTATGCGTATTCATCCTGCCGTCGCATATCCCCTCGAACGCCTCGTTCCCAAAGGCGGTGCTGAGCTCTGCGGTGTCCATCTTCCTGGCGGAACTCGAGTCGGCATCAACGCGTCGGTGGTGCACATGAATAAGGACGTTTTTGGCGAAGACGTTGACGAGTTTCGACCAGAGAGGTGGCTGGACGCTGATGTCGAGCAGCTTAAAATCATGGAGAAGTCGTTCTTAGCTGTGAGCTACCCAAACTTCTGCATATACACGAAATAGCTACTAATAAAACACAGTTCGGAAACGGGACGCGGTCTTGTATAGGGAAAAACATATCGCTGATGGAGATGGGAAAGCTAATCCCAGAGATTTTCAGGAATTTCGATGTGGAGTGGACCTCGCCAAACGAGGAATGGAATGTTTCGACTTTCTGGTTTGCAAAGCAGACCGGGATTCAGGTTCGCTGTACGTCGAGGGCTCGGGAATCTGTCAAGTAGCATAAAGATCAGTGTTCGGTGGGTACAACTTGGGACACATACTCAGAACTTCACGAGTAGAGTAGTAGGTAGGTATACACCTATGTAGATAAGACTCTGCTATAAAATAACTATGATAATGGGTCGCGAGAATCTGTCATAGTAATGTGTTACTGCTGTGTTGCGTAGACGCGACGAGATGGGAGATGCTGCCGCCACGTTGCGTGCTGCCAAGTTGCTCCGTGTACTACAGCACATATATTTCCACCGACTACAGAGTATATAAATCAATTCCGAAGAGTACACACTTGAATTTGGACGTATATAATCTACGCCATCAACTACTATAATAATCACGGATTCTTGGAACCCAAATTAAGGGAATTCAGCATCGGGTAGTTTCTCAGCTCCGTCAACGACCCCTCCTGTACCACTTGTAGTGGCCAGACCATATACCGGTGCCAGCCAACTGGCAAGGCGGAGTGAATCCCCTTGATTTCTCTCCTTCCAACCTCACCGATCCACCAAACCTCCCTGTACGCCACGAGAAGCGCAAAGTAATGCGCGAGCAAAACCAACGCTCGCGGCTGCTGCTCACTAACTAAATCGATGAATAGTTTCGGAGTTAGGATCGGGAACAATACCAGCAGCCGCAGAACATCTCCAGAATTCTTCTTGGCATCAACCGCGCTCTTTGTGGTGCCAATAAAACTTATCACCTTCTTATACATCTCTTCGATATCTGCGTTCCAGGGCTCATCCCTTTCGTGGTCTTGGTTTCGCTCGAGCAGGTACGCCAGGCTTTTTGGATTCTTGTCGCTAAAGGCAACCTCGAGATCCAACGGAGTCTTGCCTGCGAAAACAGCGCCAAAGGCAGACTCGAGATCCCACGGTTTCTTGCCTGCGAAAACGGCACCGTTCTCAGTTAATTCTTTATTATTCTCCAATATTTCCCTTGATAGCGACGATGGGTCATCCTTGACGTATGGATATGACTCGACGAATACGTATCCAGCTTCCTTCGTTATCAAAAGCCACTCTGTAGGAGGCGTGTATGGAGTTAGCTCCCTGTCTTGTAATATGACGATAGCGCAAAGGCGAATTATCGACGCTGTAAGAAGTGCTGCATCCGCATTGTCTTTATTAAGCTGGTTGACCTCATGCCGGTGGGTTTGGACGGTGAGGCAGAAATAGGTGTTGCATGCTTCCAAAGCCTCAACGTTTAGAGGCTCCATCTTGGAGAGATGCATCGCAGTAATGCAGTAGATGGCATGTAAGAGCGAGTCATGCTTCAATGCAAGACCAGGCATCTCCGTGACCCATATTTCCCGCGATCTTTCGCTAGAAGGTCCACTAGATGGCATGGAAACGGTCCATCCAGTGTTAGTCATATATAGGTAGAGAAGTTTGAGCTCGAGCATGCGCCGTTTTCTTGCATCGGGGTTTTCTTTTTCAGTTACTGTTGCATCGTTGACCTTCTTGGCCCGAGAGATAGAGGCCGAGCTTTCACTTGATCTGCTTGGCCCGGGCCTTGCATAATTGCAAGAAACCTTGTGCCGCTGACAGCTTCCGCATAGAGGGTGGACTTCGTCACACTATGGCAAGTTAGGCATGATATCTATGACTGCTTGACACGATATTCCCAGCTATGGATATATTGACTAAGGGAAATGCGGACTATACTTTAACGCGCCGGGCTCGGCATTGCTGGCAACCATATCTTGACTTCTTATGATATAGTCGTGAGGGAGGGTTAGCTGCGCCAGCTTCTGGCTTCCAATGGACGAATTGATCTGTATCCCCTCGGGGTGGGCTAGCGCTGCGACTAACTTGTCGTGATGAGAAATCCGACATGGTTTGATTTTGTATCCTGAGACGTTGGATGGGTGTTGATTTAGTACCTAGGGAAACGATGACAGCGGGCCGCGTCAGCCGCAAGTTGCAGGGATGAAGACCCCACAGAATGCCTCGCGTTCAATAGCTCTGGTGTGCTGCCATAAAGTATGAAACTTTGTATAATAGCTAGTAAATTCAGCGACTATAATTAACAAGCCAGTTTACTCACGAATGGAAATGGAGAGATAAATTCTTTCAATTTAATTTGCCAGTATTAATTCCTTGGGCCTATAGACGACAGGAAAATGTTTGTACAATTACAAAACTAGATTCGTATAAACATCGCAATCCTCCACTTGTCCCTTTCATCTAACACTCATTTCGTCGTTCTCTGAGACTTATTTGCAATATTACGTGAGCGTAGGCCGGCAACGGAGAGGACGATGATGGAGAGCATCTCAGGAACGACACCAAGACAAATCTTGACCGCAAGAGACGAGGTGAAGCTAGACGATGGCCCGTACGATGAGCCTGCAGCAAATATTTCTCGGAGTGCGACGAATGGAAGGGCCGCTGCAACCCCATGGAGCAACTTTCCGCGGTTAGCTTGAGTCGAGGTAGGACGCATATTGTACTAACCTTTGTGCCATCAGCAGGCACCCCGACAGCTGTATATCCTTGGGATGATCGGAAGGAGAGCAGCGTCCAACCCGCAAGGATGACCCATAGGGCTAGAACCACTCCCATGCCAACTTTCATCAGCACGGTCCCGACGGAAGCCCCATCCTGCAACTTCACAATGCCCATAATGACCAAGACCATCGCGGCGATGACGATGAGGTGATATTGGATGACAAGGAACCATTCGAATTTCCGGTTGAGGCTGGGATCGCGGGCACGTCTCCTAATATATGTCAGGTGGTGCTAGATGGGGAGAGAGGGTCGACTGACGCTTCATGGAGAATCCCAACCACAGCAAGAAGCAGAGGTGAAAGTCCAACGCTCTGAAGAATCAGAACAGCAATCCCCCCAGTGGAATGATTGTTGTAGGCGTTAAGTTCCACGGCGTTTCCGACGATGCGAATAACGCAGAGGCCGTGGAGGGCCATCCAGCCGAGAATACCTCGTTTCCCATGTTTCCAGAGACAGTACGAGACGGGTTGGAGAAGGATGAGATATATGACGAGGGAAGCTATGACAAGAGATTTCGGGTCGGCAACTCTTGGTGGATACATTGTAGTGAAATTTGAGAAAGAGCGCGCGAGATGGGGAGAAAGAGGCCATAGTGAGCTTGATGGCCGAGTTATATACACTTGAAGAATCATAAGGAGATCATACTTACGCGTCAGCCTTCAATATAACTGCGAGTTCAGTCGTCGGTATTAGGCAGTGCAGCGACAGATATTCCCTATTACGGAGCGAATGCGAGAAGGAACAAGCTTTACCGGACCCATGTCTCATCCTTTGAATATGGATAAGCACTTTGAAGGCCTGTATAGGTTTTTGTCAGATCCATTGTGTTGGTTGTCAAATGCGGACAAGCATTTAGAGGAGTCTTGGGGCTGTGCCTCAATTGCCATTTACGGAACGAGAGCGAGAGCGAGAATAAGAGCGAGGTGTCAGCCGCTAGTCATTGGGAAGTCGTGGCAGGTGTGGCAGGTGTGGCAGGTGTGGCAGGTGTGGCTGGTGTGGCTGGGGTCGGCAGGTTGCGTTGGGAAGCAGCGATTGGTGGGAATAGTACAGCATGCAATTTGATGAGTTTCCCATAGTGCGGCACGCAATAACTTGGCAGGGTTTACGATGTTTGTCATCAAGACGACATGTATTCTCATCATGGGAATGAATATACATTGATTTTGACATTCATCGCTTTCTGTTTTGAATGGTTGTATGAATCCCCTATAGCAATTACAAAATGCCAAGCCAACTCCCAGTTGGTCCTCTCGATCAGTTCCTTCTCTTTGGTATGGAACGTGAACCCTGCCATCGGCGCAAACTGACGCTGTGAAGGGGACAGCATCACCGAGAAATCCAACGACCAGGAGCACGGATTTGCGTTTGCCTCTGCCCTGCAAAATGGTACGGCTAAGCATCCCGGGGATATTCAAAGCTAATGTTCTCTCAGCCTATATGTTGAAACTAGATGTGATAAACCGCGGGTTCGGGTAGCTTATATTCCCTTCCCAGATATAAATGGCTTCGACTCACAATCTGTCATAGCGGCTACAACACAAATAACGCGGTGGAAATTCTACCTGCCATCCTGCCAGCCCCTTCCCAAGCCCGCGTCCGGTTCCTCGCCATCTTCTTTGGCGCCAACGACTCTAATCTTGGTCCGCCTCTTGTAGACACGCAGTACGTGTCCATCCCGGACTTTACTCAAAATCTTAGAGATCTGATCTCTCACCCCCTGATTGCTGCGCATAATCCCCCACCGCGAGTAATACTCATAGCGCCTCCGCCGATCGAGGAGACGTTCATTGCCAGAGAAGACGTGAAGAATGGATATACGGTGAAGAGATACAACCGTAACACAGCGCTTTACGCAGAGGCCGTGACGAAGGTGGGTAAAGAGACGGGGACGCCAGTTGTCGATCTGTGGAGTGTCTTCATGGCTAAGGCTGGGTGGGTCGGAGGGTACCATGAAGATGGGGTGCCGATGCCAGGATCAATTGCTGCGGGCTTCAGTGATGTTTTAAAATCATTTTTAGATGACGGTACGTTTTTGTCCTGTTCCAGGTTTCAAGTGGCGATGCTAATCTGTCAGGCCTCCATTTGACGCCCGCGGGGTATAAGATTATGTTTGAGGAGGTGCTGAAGGTGATTGGAGAAAACTGGCCAGATCAGACGCCGGGGGCATTGAAGAGTTTACGTGATCTGCACGGACTAAAGTTTTGGTACGAGGTGGAATAGAAGTTGGTATGTGCATTCTCTCTCGAGTATATATATAGTATGTGCATGAATATATACATCCGTCAACGGACAGAATCTCTCTGTCCACAAATCAGGCCCAGAAACTGTCGACATTGGATATAACTACCCCTTCCACAGAGCAGGACCGGGGATTTTATAACTCGTCATCGTGACATACGGGTTGAAGAAAATACCTGGGTCGTTCTTGTCATAAAGGCTGGAAGCAACAGTTCCCGCCGGGTTAGCTGTGCCAGAACCTGTCACGTCAATATTGACGCAGAACGGATAGTTTTGCGCGCCATTGAGCGAGGAGCAGCCGTGGCATGCGATGATTTCGTGGCGGAAGACATAGTGGCCTATCATTGTTAGCAGGGGCTTGCGGAAGGGCTGGCGGAAGAGAATTGCATACCTGGAGCAAGGGACTTTGGCACTGTCGTAGTCCACGCATCTCCGTCAGCCATCAGCTTGCCAGCAGCCCAGACTTGAGTGGAGAGGTTGATTCCAGACTCATCAATCTTGACAAACTTGAGTGCGGTCTTGTCCGCATCTTTGCAGTCTCCGCCGCAGTTGGCGACGTAGGTCAAGACAGGTCCGATGTTGTGCGGCCACGAAGTCCACTGAAACTTGACGGTTCCGCCCGCAGCAACTGTCGCCGAGACGTTCGCGTTGACTGCATTCTTGTGGCAGGCGATGTTGGGGTCTCTGTTCTTGTTAGTCTGCACTTGGTTTGCCACGACAGACATACTGGTATTCATTGGGAGGGACGAATCCAAGGTCCAACGCCTCTTCGTACCATCCTGGAGTCGCGGGAACGGGAACACCGTTCACAAGGTCATACCAGTAGGAGACTTGCCAGCCTGAAGTAGCGACGCCGTCGGCTACGATGCCAGAAACGTAGCCGTGCGCTGCAACAGTGCCGGCCAAACTGAGGAGAGTTGCGATCTTCATGATGATTGTCTTGCTGTATTTGAATGAGAAATGTCAACCCTATATAATAGAGTTGGCCGGTTAAATGAAGAGTGCCGTGTGACTGCCATGCTATAGAGTCTATGTAATTATTGGTGCGAAATGCTGTGGATTTTCCGAAGTTTCATAATTAGATTGCGGGGATTTAGAGTGCTCGCGGCAGATCATCTGTGGGGGAATATAGTCAACACGCGACAGGCTACTCGCGCCGGATCGTCCAGAGTTGAGTGTTTACAGTTCGAGACGGCTGTTCGCGCCAGATCGTCGAGTGATGACGAGGCTAGAGAGCTCGCTGAGCATGGAAAGGACGAAAACCGGTTTGTGGCCAATGCTCGGCGACAGGGATATATTAACATTGGCTGTGGGGGATATATGATTTTATAATACACATCTCTTTCATGCGAGTGATTGGATTCTACATTATGGATTTCTCATGCCGCTGCGAGCCATTTCCGACGCACGGAGCGAACCCCGCCGCCTTGCCCTTTACATCCCTGACGCCCAAGTTCTTTTCTTCTAATAAAATGGCGTCTTCATACTATCCAGATGTCTCCCAGCTTCTCAACCCTTCCCCGCTGTCAAGTGCAGTAACTCATCATCCAACCACAGCAGCTCCTCTGTGTACTTGCTCTGCCGAGGCTTCAAAACGCTGTAGAACGCTCGTACAGCAAGCCATCTAATCTCCGTCTTAGATATTGCGCATCGGTAACCTGTATTCTTCGGATTTTTCTCCTTACTCTTAATCAGTACAAAAGCCAGGTCTACCAGACCGCCAATCGTTCGAATGGTAATATCTGCGCTGGGCTGCTTCTGGGTTGGAAGGCATCTGTTGTATGCGCACATTTTGATCGCCGACTCCACGAAGCTCTCAAATATGTTTCTTGCAACAACCGTCGGAGAATTAAATGTTGTATCCATAAACATGGCATGGCATTGTATCTTGAACGAGTTGAGGACTTTTCGGTGGAAAGTCTTGCCTGGAGTCTTTGAAAACTCAACCGTCAAGGAGTCGACAACTGCCAGATCCTTATATCTCTCTCGATCTTTGGTTATATGCAAGGTATTCGTGTTGATAAACGTCCCGCAGTACGGAAACTCATGGCCTTTGACCAGTCGCTTGACTTTATGCCCATTGATGGATGTCTCAAAATTGACGAGAGTCTTTTCAGGATTGACAGAAACCCCGTAATCCGGGAGCCCATCATGCATAGTCTGAATAAACCGCCTGGCATGTTCGGGATCAATTGTGATCAGTAAGAAATCATCTATGAGCCTGAGTAGCAAACTGCTATCAGGATTAAGGAATGATAGATGTTTCGCTTCCAAGTCAGCGTAAAAGTAGTTGCACAACAGTGAAGATATAACCGATCCCTGGGGAATCCCCTTCTTTTGCCTGTAGAATTTTTTCCCAATCTTAACCAGGTTTCTCTGGACATGTTCGGAAAGCAGAGACAGAAGCTGGTCTTTACTGTGGGTCTGAACCGCAAGGTTTTCAGTAAAAATGGTATTCTTGCCATTGGTCATCTTCTGGCACATTTTCAAGTCAAACTGCTGGCGATCATTTGTTGCCCAGGCCAGAGAAGTCCATTTACGAATCGGTTTCGACTGCCCATGCCGATACCCATCTCCCGGCTTTATCTCAACGTGCTTGGATATTTGATATTCATCGCTCGTTGGCAAACCAGATATGAGCTTAATGACAGCTGTCTGAGGTATTGTATCAAACGCCGCTTGCACATCAACTTTGCAAAAGTACAAAGGATGGTCCGCAGGTTTGATTGCTTCTGCAAACTCCTTGATTTTATTGTACAGATCGCCGACAGAGAAAAGAGTAGAGCCAAACTTCGCGGGTGATAGGTTCTGCCTGTATTAGCATCAGCCAGGAATAAATTGTTGGTATATACCTTTTCAAACGTTAACATATTGTACACCGGAGCCAATGTCGAGTTAATACTAGGTCCAAGGGCTCTCTTCGAGTCTCGTCGAACCTGCCGTCGCCGAAGATTCAGTATGGGCCTGACGCCCTTTTCCTTTGGTAGGAGCCTAATCTGGCTGAAGCCAATGGTACGAGAGTCCAATACTGATTTGGCAACGTTTATATCTACTTCTTCAAACATTGCGTGTTTTAGCGATGCCATCGCGGGTTCAGCCAGATTGCGCCAAACGTCTTGTCGGAAGAAGAATATGCGATAGCGGTGTACGCCAGATTCCGTTACATGAAAATTGCATCGAATCAGAGGTATGATCAAGGAGTCAAATATGTAATACATGAACTCGTAAAATATTTCCCATCGCTTGCGGGTGTCTGATTGTGAGCTCTTGCCGTTCTCGGAGCTACCACAGTTGAGCCACGGAATGGCCGAAATCTTGGCTGTCAGTATAATTTGCAATTCATAGGATTGGTTATGGGTACCTTCATTCCCTGCATCACATCATGGAGAGAGAGTGTCTCGAACCTCCTCAGGTCAACAAATCGGTGCACATTCTTCATCAGCACCTGTTTATTGTGCCTCTGGTCCTCGCCAATTCCAAGGAACTCGTCCGGGATCACTCTGCCTAGCACAGCACGGCAAAATGCGGACACGTTTGCACTGGGGCTAGCAAGGTCCATGATGCTGTCCTTTTTTTGCTTCTTGGGGAGGCGGGTCGGCGTGGAGCCAGCCCCATTATAGCTTCCTGGCGTTAATTTCTGGGTTTGAAAGTTACGTGAAGCATCATTGATCGAGGGTGGCGCCGGGAAGGTTGCAAGTGCCTGTATGAAACCATGAGTCCCGCTTATTAACAGAATAGAATAATTCCTTACATTTGATGGACAGTAATATGTAACCATTTGACTGTAAGGGCATCTTTTGTGTAATATCTGCAACTTTTGCACGAGGTTTACCAATGTCCCTCTCAGTCGTCTGGGGATTTTTGTGGTAGATGCGCCCTTGTGGTTTGGAAGCAACCTGCGGATCTCTTCCTCGCGCAGTGTATAATCCTTAAACGGGTGGACGGTCTCGCGGAAATCAACGATGGAATCAAAGACATTGTGAAGGCTAAATTGCCTAGGGAATATGTACTTCATAACTTGCAGCGTGCTTGGATGAATGGCAGGAGATGCTTCTTCTAAACAGGTTAACTTTGAACTGTATGGATAACGGTTCAGGACATCTCAAACAGTTAGCGTAGCCACAAAAATTTAGATGAATCATCCTTACGAATATGGCGTAGGCCGAATGTTACAGCGCCTCTAGAGTTCAGCGTTGGCCGCGCATAAAGGATTTTGCTTCGTAGGAAGGCTATGCTTGAAGGAATCCTGTCAATCAATGTAGTGGGTATAAGTCGCTGAGACCTGGCTGGGGCTTCCTGTAGTTCGCGCTGTCTAGTTTGAGCCAAGATTTGGAGGTCTCCAAGTGGCATGCCTTTCAAATTCAGTAAACTACAATGTCTTCTGGGATTTAGTACATACCACTTATTTGACAGTAATTACCATGCCCATTAGCAGCAACAAGAAATATCCCGCAGTCTACCAGTAAATCAATCATGACACGGTCTCCGCCTTTTCCCAGTAAGCCCAGCACCTGCGGCCAAGGGTCTACCTTGAGTTCATTGTAGTGCTTGTTGGGATACACAGGTACTAGTCTGCGAATAGCTGATAATGATGCATTGTCAGTGTCCATGCGGCCTGCAGATGGGACTTTGCTGAATCCCTGGCAGAGAAGATGTTTGGCAGAGGTGCCTTCCCTTGTGCTGTTGTTAAAGAGCAACCATACTGCAAAGTCAACAATCTGAAAGCATTCTTTAGCTGTGGTTACAAAACACATCAACCAGACGCACGCACCTCAGATTGCGAGTGTCCAAGGTCGAACGGAGTCACAGTTACGTCCAACCCGGATACATCTGCTTGATTTGTGAAAGAATGCCACCTGGTCGCCCGATACTCAATTGGTGGGCTATGATGAGGTATACCAACCAGTGTTGAGTCAAGAAACGATCCGAGAAGGCCATCTGCATCATCTATTGTCGATTGGATATTTTCGTCACGCTGGTCAAGACCTCTTCTGCCAGCACTCAACACCTTCTTCCTTCGGATTTTAGAGTTGCTGGGAAGCTTCACGAGCAGATACTCCCTCAAGGTGAGGACTTCGGGATAGAATTGAGAGAGGAGGGACTGCCGTACCACATTAACTGGCGCATTGGAAGAATACGGGAGTATGGTATGTTTGTTGGCTTCATCGATGATCACCTTGGCCCTGTGCCTCTTCCTCGTGCTGACCATGGTTTGAAAATGATATAGTCATGAAAACGCCAAGTATTAGTATTATTGACTTTGCGTCTCAACACAAGTATCTTAGCTATGCCATCACGACAAAGCAACTTCCTCACAAGTAAAAGGCCAGCTCTTGCTCCGATTGTGGATAAATCACGCCCATAATTATTATAGCGGTATGGTGATGTCTCAACGCGCTTCTTTTTCGCATGTTCAAGGGTCTCTTTGTGGCAGACGCGACGTCCCGGCGTTGTTGTTGTGGCGGCAGTGGCTCAGGTTCCGATCGTCAGCGGCCAATTGCATGACCTCTGAGTTGGCTGAGGCAGGTTAATTTTAGCGGCCAAGTAAGGATAAGCACTCGCGTGTACTTACAACACCTCTCTGCATACACAACTTCATCGACGACCACTCTTCCACCTGTTCCACTCTATTCTTCCTCTGTTCTGCGATGCAAAGTACGAGCAGGAACACCATATATCAATCCCGCCATAACCTCAACGCTCACTCACTCAACGCCATCTCTCTACAGACGCTCCGCCCTCATTCCTTACGGGACCCTGGAGGAAGATCGACGATTGCTGCGTCACTACTTCGTGAACCATCGAATCCTACGTTTATCAGGCTCAGGAACCTTGGTGGCCTCGACAATCGCATTGCGACTGCCTGTATTCAACAAGCCATTCCACGACGATGATGCTGTAGGACAAACCACATATCCGGCAATACACCTTCACCAGGACTCGGCCAAAGGTAGATAAGAGAGGTCCATGTCGCCGTGCCAGCATGGACTCTAGCATCACAGCCGACCAGAACTTCTATGCACAATCAAACCTGCACCAACCTTTCCAGGATGACAACGAGAGCGTCGGCATCTTGGGAGCCTCAGGCCTTCGCGGCAGCGAAGCGGACCACAACAAAGAACTCGCAAACAACGGTCTCCAATCAATGGGTATAGCAGGCTACACAAACGGTGCCCCAGCAGATCTTGTGGATTCACCGGACGACTTCTACAAGGGATTTCAAGGGAGGTTGGATACAATCGGAGATAGTGCACATGGTGGCATTACAACCAACAAGCCTGCCTCTGGCCACAGAATCAGCTCCACTCCGTTACTGAGACAAAACAGCAATGGCACCACAGCAAAGTACCCGGTCATAGCTGGTTCGCACACTACGGCAAAGCAATCATACAGATCTGTATCTGCACCAATGAATGATGGCCGCCCAAAACCCACGCCCGCTCTGAAGGGCCAGCCAAGCGTCAGGGACTTGTTGAAGCGTTTCGACCCCAATGGCGAGCAGCCAAGTTCACTGCCGCGGAAAACTCCTCCCAGACCGCAAGCCAAGTCTCCCGAGGTCTCGAATCGATATAAGCCAGCCGCGTCAATTCAAAAGCAACAATCGAGCATAAGACCTGGGCAGGCTACTAGGGATCAATATTCCGGACCTACCAGGACGCCTCCATCAAGAACCACACAGCGAAATAGGTTTGCGGTTGAAGACCAGCGTTCCAATAATACTTTATCTTCCGCTGCTCGCTCTTCCAAAGCAAAGAATCAGTTTGGCGAGTTCACCAACGCCTCTCGATCCGTGACGAACCTGGCGATTTCCATAGTTCCGCCAAAGCCAGCCGCCACAGAGGCAACTCGGAAGCCGCTCTTTGGCGAGATCGTTCCTACCGAATCTGGATCTCAAATAGCGTATGGGATCTCAGATCCTCGGAGTCGCGCCCGTAGAACTTCCGACTCCAGCCTCATGTCGCAATCTTGGTCTCATCGTCGAAGCTCATCCGATGTCGATATATCTCCGTCATCTCCAACTGCTTGGTATCTCGGCGTCACCCCAAAATTAGATGACCTCGGGATCGGTGCTACTCCAAAGCATGCCAGGGTCCACAACCGGTCTCAGAGTGACTTTTCCGGCTTCGCAGCTTCCGGCGTGATCGTCGGGTTTAATGAGATGGCATTTATGAAATCGGACGAAAAAACAGACGAAAAATCTACGCCCAACGCACCGTCGAGGTCACGCTTACCCATAAGCTCCAAGCGTACCAGTCTTTCTTCGACCTCCTCGACTCCCAGTACTCGATCTTCCTCTCCATTCGCAACAAAAATGATTGCATCCAACATGAAAGACCAAAACACCGATACACGTCCGTGGAGCCCGCCAGGTCACGGGAGTAGCAGCAGTCGACTTTCCGCCCGTGGCCAGGGCAGAAGCCCAGCTAAAATATCCACCAACAATGCTAGCCTGAAGGCTTATATATCATCGCCACCTCCACTGAAATCTCCGCCGCTCAGAAGCTCGAGGCCGAGGCAGCCCGTCTCAGCGGCTACTACCGCAAGCTCCCGGAATAAGGTCTCCGACGCTAGTTCACGTGCACATTCAAGCTACAGCAATCGTGCAGAGAGTAGGATCCAGGAGAAGGCTCGAATAAACAGGCTAGCCTCCGCGGGGCCTGTGGACTACGCGGCAAAGCGAGCCCGAATTCAACAGGCCTTCTCGAAAACTATACAAGAGACAGAGCTGAAAGAGAATGATCAAGCTCCTCTCGAAGGGGCTGTCATACAGCACGAAGCGGATTCCCAGAGCCTTGCAGTTGGCCAGCGCAAAGAACCCAAGCTAGTCGTCGACACCAACTTCTCGGCCCCAACAGCGGCACTGCCGAAGGATCATTTATACGACCAAGTCATCAAGTCTGACTCTCCAACTTTGGGTATGCCCGGTAGCTTTTCTCCTCAACAAGCTGAAATCGATGAATCGCCAGTCTCTGCGGTATCCAATGCAACGGCTGTTACTTTATTCGACAACGAATTACAAACAGAACCGGCCCAGCATCATTCCACGTCAGATTTACCACAACAGGATCCCACCCCGCAGCCACTATCATCTCAGCGATATTCCAATGGAAGCCCCGAGGATTATTTTGACGCCAACGATGGCTCAATACAAATTGTTTTGGATGATGCGTCAAATGGAGAATCCCAGTTTCCAGACTTTGCCGATAGTCAACGCCAGGTACTAGATGATGAGCACCAATTGCAGCCTCTTACGTTCATAGATAATGCTCTTCAACCTTGTGAGCAAGAGATAGAGTCCACATCGTTTGTTAGGGCGTCTTCTCCTCACTCCGCGTTTGAACCGCAACCAATTATCAGTGATGTCCACCCCGAAGACGCTAATGCTCTGTCCGAGGTAGACCATTCCATCTCCTTCAACGAAGCCACCACCATATCTGACAGCGATGGGGCCGTGCAATCCGATGCTGGCACATTTGCGCCTCCAACATCTTGGCCGTCTCGTCACAGCTCGCCAAGCCGGTCTTCTTTGGGTTTGTCCAAACTAGATGCACTGATATATGGGTCGCCAAAGTCGCCCAATCTACCACCTGATATCGAAGGTTCGCCAGTGACGGAGATCGATTACGGAAGCTCGGAGAGTTTAGGTGAAGCTGAACACGTCGATCAACGTGACAATCATACAAGCGCCAGCCAGCCATCGAGCTGGTCAGATATCACCGTCGACGCCAGTAATAGATCGTCTTGGTATGTCAATACAAATTCGTCGTCGGGCCTATTCCAGGAACCGTCTGCACCACCCCCACCGCCGCCGCCGAAGGAGCCTATACTTCCGGCGAGACCAGACTTCCCTCCAAAACCAGCACACTATGAAGAGCTTTTTTCCCCCAGGCCCGATGGAGATGAAAGTAATGACAATCCCTCTGAATTCTATTCGTCAATGACGGATCTAACGGGGATCAATCATACTATCAAACCATCTCGGAGCAAGTCGACAATACCCCCAATACCAGCAGCTCCGCCATGGCTTGCTGGGGCGCCATCCCCGCACCCGGCTCCTAGGCAATCTGAGACTGCACATTCTACTTCGCGGCGAAGGACACCCCCACCATCAAACGTGTGGAATCGCCACCCGCCACCAAGCTTGCACCGGTATAGTTTCAAGGACCCCGAGTCAAGACGTGTCAGCGGTGATGAAATGTACTCCTATCGACCATCTACCTCCACAGCCAGGTCTAGTGCCCAGATTTCTCTAGAGGGGGATGCAGCTGAGACATCGCACTCGAGCACAGACCATCTCTCCATCGATGTCCCGCAGCACAGCGACGATGCTGTGGCTCCTGGAGCTGCCGCGGCGGCGCTTCGGCATCGCAAAATGCTCATCCAGGAGCTAATCGATACGGAGGCTGTCTATCTCAAGGATATGAACGTGGTTGTTGAAATTTACCAAGGCACAGCCGAGGCATGCCCAAAGCTGGGAAATGGTGATATAAAAGCCATATTCCGCAACAGCGACGAGGTTATTGCATTTTCCGAACGGTTCCTGGCCGATATCAAGGCTGCTAGCACCGCGATCTACATTCCTCGCTCCACAAAGTCCAAGCAAGCCGATGCAGCCAAATCTGTCGAATCTATACACAGCGGAGACAAAGAGAGGCCTCTATCGCTTGCTGACGACGAGAGTGACTGGGCAAAAGACCAAAAAACTACAATTGGCGAAAATTTCGGTCGCCACATTGAAGAGATGGAGAAGGTTTATGCCAATTTCCTGAAAAACAGCGAGCAAGGGACGAATCGTCTGCAATTGCTCCAGGCAGACCCTACGGTCAATGTCTGGCTAGAAGAGTGCAACGCGGTTGCAAAAGACCTAACTGGTGCTTGGGATCTTGATGCTTTATTGGTAAAGCCGGTGCAACGCATCACACGATACCAGTTACTGCTGACAGGAATCCTCAAAAACACACCAGAGCTTCATCCAGATTACCCCTCGCTCCACAAATCGCTTGAGGATATCAAACGTCTCCTGGACAACATAGATGGTCAAAAGAAGCGCATTCATAAAGTCAACGAGATTGTTACAGGCCGCAAGAGGAAAGAGTCGGACATACGGTCTGGTCTTAAGAATCCATTTACTCGTCGTGAAAGAGCAGAAACAGCTGTCCTACACGACAGAGCGAATGAAGACCAAGAGTATCTCAAATACTGCGATAAATTCCACTCCGAGTGGATTCATTTGCAATTCATTATCCGAGATATCGACCTCTACCTCGAGAATGTGACTCGCTGGGTTGACGACTTTCTGCGCTACTTGTCTGCAATCGAACTGGTGGTTCGGGCATCGCCTTCCAACTGTCCCGAGTTAGAGAGTAAATGGGCCCGATTTAATCTGTCAATGAGGGACGTAGGGAAAGTAGCTTTGGAAGAGCATGTACGTGCCTCTCTTATCAACGTCAACTGCTGGGGTTGTACTAATATCATGACAGAAATTAGCTATTCGCGAACACGTTCTGGAGCCGTTTTCCAGTCTTACCAAGGCGTACATTCCACCACAAGCGGCCTTGAAGAAACGTAACAAACGCCGCCCCGATTTCCAGAGGTTCGAGACTCTGAAGAGCCAGAATAAAAAGATCGATGAGAAGCTCGCCGAGCAAGTCGAGCAATACACGGCCTTGAACGACACACTTAAGCTCGAACTGCCGAAACTGTCGTCTCTCAATGAAAATCTCAAGGACGTTTGTTTGGCTCGCTTGATTACTACGCAAGTTGCGTGGTACTCCATCTGGAATGATAAACTCAAGACGGTATTGGAGCAGAACGAGCTACCAAAGGATGTCAATGACATCCTCGACAAGTTTAACCGCGATTTCAAGCACCAAGATGCCAAGGCACAGTCTATGAGTATTCTGAATGGGACCACAGTGGCATCGGCTAGAGGGCGGCTCTCACAGTCGACTGCAAGGGACGACGAGGTGTCTTTGAAGTCAAAAAGTAGGGCGTCTACCGTTAATAACCGTACTCGCGGCCTATCAACCCAAAGCGAAGCCACGACACCAGACCAAACGCATAGAGCTACCGAGCAGCCTCGTGCATCCCTGGTTTCAAACTCGGCCAGCCTTGCTGTTGTTGCACTCGGAGGCCGTCCAGATGCTCGACTCAGTGTCGAATCTAGCGATAGGCCTCGGCCAAGCGGGGAGTCAGCAAACAGCGGCCACCGCTCGCTGTTTGAATCTGCATACACCCCTACGCGATGGGCGGAGGGGCTTCCTCCCCCTGAACCGTCGTTCTCTGACGCGTTCAATTCTGCGCTTCCATGGTCTAACACCAACGATGCCTCTCAAAACGACGCCAGCAGGCGGTCGTCTCGGGCCCCTTCTGACAATCGGGACTTTCCTCGTACCAGCTATAACATCCTTTACGTAGTCGCCAGTCTCCATGAGTTCAACATTGAGGCTACCAAAACAGAGGCGGGCTACCCTTACCTCACATACGAAGACGGCGAGGTTTGTAATTGTTCCATTATGACAAAAATCAGGCAGCTAACTATTCTGCAGATCTTCGACGTGATTGCTGAAAAGGGCGAGTTATGGCTCGCAAAGAATCAAGATGACCCAACGGAAACGATCGGTTGGATTTGGAACCAACATTTTGCTAGAATGGTGGAGTTTTGATAGCGCTTGTCCGCATCGCATCTCCCCTCCTGACAAGGAAAATTTCCCTTCGATTTTCAGCACCATCGCTGACCCTGGGGATAACCCACGGCGTTTTGCAAACGCCACTTCGCTTCTTTCGCCGTGGACATACTTTAGTATTCCCCACGGCATTTTGGTTGAGACCCGCAGCCAGTTTTCTGCAGGTTCTCTTCCCTTTGGCGCACTTTGCCATTTTGGCTTTATACCTCCAGTACTCTTCTATGTTTGCTTAACTCATGAAGGCTTTCGAAATATCAGTTGTATTTACGATGGGATGATATTAAACGTGGCTCGGATAGCGGGATGGGAGTCGATTGAGTTAATTTGGGGCGAAATGGGGCGAAAATCTTGTTACATATTACAAAAAGGGGGGGCGATCACAGGAGTTGACGGGGAGATATACCGTTATGAGTAGCTGGAACATAGACAGTTTAACAATTGAAGAGTATGATAATTGATACATCCGAGAAACATAACGATATAGCTCTTAATCTAAGCTCCCTAGGGCCGTCCTCTCCGTAGAGTAAATACCAAGACCCATCCCTAAACGCCGCCGGCTTGTGACAGCTTGTCCCAGTATCAGATAATAAACGCCAGCCTATAGACCTTGCCCGCTCGCATTTGTGTGTATAAATATCCCGCCTCAATCAAGCCTTTCGCTCGACTTGCACGCTCTTGCGCTCTTTCTCCATCTGACTGAAGTCACCGTGGCCCTCAAGGCTCTCCATGAAAGTCTGGATGGCATGGAAGTAACCCGGCTCCATGACGGATGAGTTGTGGTCGCCTTCCTCGATAGGCTTCCAGATCTTAGTTGGGGACTGGCAGAGCTCGTAGAGCTTGCGCATGTGTTCGGGACTATATGTGGTCAGCTGATGTAGCAGATTGCAGCTGTGGACATATGTGTTGATGTGAAGGACGATGGATCAGAGTTGTCATGAGACGTCTTGTATAATCTGGGACCCGAAGGGCTCATGTTTTGTGGATGGAAATATAGTCATCATTTCGTCGGTGGGGATAGATATGAAATGGGAGGAACGTACGGGACAATCTCGTCTTTGAGGCCAGAGAGAAAGAGAACCGGAACCTCGGTTATGGTGGGAATGATAGTTTCGGAGGGCCAGATCTGGTGGCAGAGGAGGGCAAGATAGCGCGCTGGTGGGATAACACTGTGACGATGGTCAGCTATCGGCCAGATACACCTCAATAGAGCACTCACGAAGGGATAAGTTTCCTCATCGACAGAAAAGTGTTCTCAAGTATTAACCCCGAGATCTTCCCACTCTTCTGGTTTTTCGCGACCAGCTGAATGCTGACTGCACCTCCTAGGCTCTGCCCATAGACTACAATTTTGTTGTTCTTGGTCTCGTGCCTGTTCATCAGATAGTCCAGTGCGGTCTGTGCATCTATCATCAGTCCCCTCTCGTCGGGACTACCTGTGCTGAGACCATAGCCGCGGTACTCCAGCATGAACACGCTGCAGCCCATCAACTCCGCCATCATCTGCGCAATAGGGACACGGTGTCCAATGTTGCCGGCATTGCCATGGAACATCAGCACCGTTGTCGGCACAGCCTGGGCTTGGTTCGGTGCGCGGATGAAGAAGGCAGAGAGCTTCTCGCCATCGGGTGTGGGGATCTGAAGGTCTTCGTAGTTATCGATACCATAGTGGCTCGGCTTGGGGACCTTGGTACGAGCATCACCAGGAACATGCGATGGGTAGATGAGAGCCCTGGGGTGTCGCGTGTCAGCTTTGGATCGAATCGAGAGTTTGGGGGGGAAGGCGGATGGAGACTCACTTTTGTTTGAAATAGAGAGCAGAGCTCAATATGACGGCAAAGCCCTATGACGAAACAGATTAGCAGACGGTCCCGTTGCAGGTATAGGCGTCAGGATGAGGGTTGACTGACTGACGAGACTATCACTGGGACACGCATCCAGGAAGCACACGTCACACCGAAGGACGTGAGAAGCTCCAGGTAGGAAGGAGCTGCTGACCCATGAGTGGACATGCTCATCTCATGGCAAAGCAAGGAAGAGAGAACGAAGGGAGAGGAAGAGAAAGAGGGGGAGAGAGTGAGACAAAAAGAAATGAACTAAAAGCGAGTTCCAGAGGAGATATGGAGCATCAGGGTAACAGGCATCAGGTGAGCCTCTTCCCTTCTCCTGCGTTTTGAGTTGAAAGGGAAGAGATGCAGTTGCTGAGCTGGGATTTGTATGTATGTACTTTGGGTTTTGTACTGGGATTGTTGGGTTTTGATGCTGGAGAAAGGTAAGGATGGAACTGTCCAGTAGTGCACAGTTACTTCCTAGCTTTTTAGCTTGGATAATTTGGATTTTGGGCTTTCGGATAAAAAAAAAGGTACTTGGTGAGGCGCTATAAGCCCTACGGTTATGTAGGTACCCGACGGTTGGTCAATTTTAATTGCGTTAATATGGTAAATATGCTAAAAATATGCTGAAATATGCTAAAATATGCTGGGATGGCGTGTCAATCAGCCCAACACAGACGGATAACAGAAGAATACTATGCTAAGAATACCAAGAATCTACTCTATATACCGAATTTACTATACTCTAATATACTCTAACATACTCTATGTTGAGCGCGTGTCTGTACTACTGTAATAATAAATCCAAATGCGATACATGGGCGCCTAGACATGCCATGAATTCTATTTCTGATTTATTTATCATCTATTTCTATTTTCCCCCCCCAAACACATCACGTACCAAAAAATTCCCATTTTAATCGATTTTTCCCAGGGGAAAATCCCTGTCCAGGCCTCTCGTTGGCCCAACTGCCCCTCCCCCCTCCTCCCTCTGACAACCTGACACAACCCAAGAAACACCCATCCTGCTCTGCGTCTGCACCTGCTCTTGAATCTGGAACCGCCGTCTCACTCACTCTTCCTCCTCCTCCCCCCCCCC
>JPKC01000499.1:0-15271 GCA_000750925.1 Pseudogymnoascus sp. VKM F-4518 (FW-2643) | reverse complement strand
CCCCCCCCCCCTTCCAACCCATATACTTGTCGCAAACATACATTACACTACTACAATAGCATCTTATCAGCAAGAGACACACACACCAATTTCAACAACAACAACATCTTTCCGACTTCGACCTTCACCGCTTCTCTCTTCCCCCCGACAACACCCCCCAACCAACCCCACAACCATCCTTCTTCGCGGCATCCGACATCTTCCATAGAGAGATTCATCATATAAAAAGTCCACTCTGTGACACCGCTCACGCGAACATGGTCTCGTTTTCATGCGAGGTACGTACACCCAGACCCCACTCACCCCCCAGCAGGCCCTTTTCTTCATCCTGGCCCTCACTAATTGCGCCTACAGGGTTGTGGCGATGTCCTCACAAAGAAGAAACTGGATTCTCATATGAACCAGTGTCGAGGCGCCTCATTTACATGTCTCGACTGCATGGTGCACTTCTGGGGCACCGAGTATCGTAGCCATACTGTGCGTTGTTTACCCCATTCCAGACCCTCGTCGCGTTTGCTAACCCCCTCGCAGAGCTGCATCTCCGAAGCCCAAAAGTACCAGGGCGCGCTCTACAGACCCGAGAAGGAGAAGAAGGGAAAGAATAATAACAATGGCGCGAGAAAGGCATACATCGAGGATGCTCCCGAGGCTGATAGCCACAACTCCCACATCGCCATCGTGGATGCGCCCCCAGAGGCCCCAATGCCGCCATCAGCCGCACCAGACTACCAGGAGCCCGTAAACGTCTTCGATTTCTACGTTGGCGCCGAGACGCCCAACCCATCGACCATCAACCTCGCCGCTATAGAGCAGCGCCGCCTCGAAGACGCTGCGCCTCCGACCCCAAGTCCGGCATATGCCAACGGCTCTGGAGCCGTTGCGCGTTTCAGTCAGGTTGAAGATGAAGGTTCCGAAGAACTCGTCCAGTACGGCAGCGGCCCAGTACCAACTGACGTCCGCACACCGGCACCTAAAGAACGCAAGTCAAAGTCCAAGGACAAGGGACTCACCTCCGCCTCCAAATCCGACAAGAAGCGCAAGCGCCTCCACGTCGATACCTCAGCAACCTCATCCGTCGACCGTGACCTCGAGATGACCGACGCACCACCAGTGTTGCACTCGGGCCTCACCGGCGGCCTCCAGAAGATGATGGCTCGCGACGGCGCCTTCCCGCCCAGCCCAGACTACTCAGGTGACAACGTGGAGGCGTCGCCCGGCAGCCCACTCAAGCGCTCCAAGCGCACCAAGGAGACCAAGAAACACCATAGCGAGGGCGGATTTAGCAATGCCATCATGCAAATGATTACCACCACGAAGAAGACATCGCGGAAGAGCAGTAAAGAGCACAAGGATAAGAAGGAGCGTAAGCACGACGAGGACCGCCCGAGGAAACAGTCACGTACCAAGCGCAGGGATGCGGATCAGAAGATGATCGAGTACAAGTCCTCCGCGGACGCCTCGCAAGACCCAGGCCAAATGGTGGTGTTCAAGGCGTCTGATGGCGCGGAAGAACTCGCAGGGATGCTCCTCGGATTCGTGAGCAAAGGCCCAGGGAGCGAGCGCGGCGTCAGCATGAACAAAGCTCTGAAGAGGTATCATCGCATGAGGGCCTCCAGCGGACTCGGAGCTGGCAAGGGTGCAGAAGAGAAGGAGCTGTGGAAGAGCTTGAGGATGCGGAAGAATGATCGAGGAGAGATAGTCTTGTTTTTCTAGGATCCCTAAGATTTCGAATGGGCGAGGGAAAGCAATTTAAGGCCGACCGATCGATCGATAATTTGATTCTTGTGTATACATCTCTTTAGTACTGTTATCGTCACGATTCGTGCGAGCGGGTTGGATTATCGACGCATTGGAGCGTGCGTTTCTTGGTACCTCCGTGTAATAATTTCGAATGTTTTCTTCCGCGTTTGTGAGTTTGCATTTGCGTGTTTGTGTTAAGAAAGAAAGAGTCTGGCACTCAGCGCAAGAGCGGTTGGCATATGGGCATTGAAAGGGGATGTGGCGTTGTTGTGCGGTCTGGGGTCACCCGGGGATCGGATGCATTTCTTTGGCATGGATGATAGATACCAAGATGTTCTCTGGCGTCGGTTGCAACTCATGATGTGTTCAGGGCCATACTCCGTCTGGCTACGGAGCGAGATCCATGGTCGGTTTGGAGGAGTCTGTACTTGTTATATATAGTATTGATATTATTCAGCTTATCGTCTACACCTTGCAAACACTTTCTATGCGCACAGAGAGATCCTAATCTATTGCCCCAGACGCCTGGCAACTCAATAACCATCCCGTATATCGTTTCCCATATATGTTCAATCGTCATCATCCTTCCCACTCGAGTAGTCTCCAAGGAGGATGTCATCCTGGCCCAACCCCGTGCTCGTATTCCTCACCCACTCTGTCTCGACACGGAAGAATATCCAGATCCAGCGTCTAAATACCTCCAGCGCCTGGATGCAGAAAATGCCGCCTTCCCAATCGTTAAATTGGTCAAGATGGGGGCTCAGTTTCAGAGTCCACGTGATTCGGAGGAGAAAGTCAAGACCTATAGCCACATAGTAGATCTCGCTTGCCCGGAAGACCATCTTTCGCCGGAGGCCATACGGGTGCTCTGGGTTGGAGCGCGCAGGCGAAAGGAGAGTGAGGTCCCAATCATTTGCTACGTCCCAGTAGAATGAGTAGAGCGAGTTGATAATCACAGCCAGTAGCCACAGTCGGTATAGTGATGTCTCAGCAGCAGTAGCGGTTGTCGATGCATCGGAGCTGCTTCGCTGCAAGGCACTCAATATGATGACTGGGAATGCCGTGGCGTATTTCAGCGCGTTAGCAAGGTGCACGCCGCCTGACCCAGTGGATATCAGACTAGTTGTGCGGTGGTTGGCGTCCTGCACGCGTCTGTACTCGATTAGACACTGTCGAAATCGGATGGCGCTTGGGATTGCGATGATGAGCGGCACCAGAAAGCGTCCGCCGCAGCGGCGATCGGGCTTCTCTGTCGCTGATCCGTTGGTAGTCAGGAACATGCAGACGGATATGAAGAGGTCTGCAAGGATCTTGGAATAGGAGGTGAGCACATCGGCCAGGAGGATATCGCCGAATTTGCCATCTTTGGCCTCGGCGATTCCGCCTACAGAGACGCGGCGCAGGGTTTTGAGGAAGTGGTATCGCCCTGTTGTGGAGTGGTATCGTAGTGGCAGAATGAAGAGGAGGGCGAGGAAGAGCAGGTAGGTCATCGGCATCCAGTCGTAGAAGATGACGAGCTCAGCATCGCGGTGGGAGAAGATCCAGAATGTAACCAGTGACAGGCCGAGGGATCCAGAGAGAATGGTCGCCAGGCGGTATGTAGAGAGATGATGCGTGGCTTCGGTCAAAGATTGTCGTCCGGGGTATCTTATGAGGGCGGGGACATCCTACAACGAAGTCAGGAGGGCATTCAACTCGGAGTGGACAGGTAACTTACGATTTTAAGAAAGGACAAGTACTGCAGGTTGGCGCCCCAGGCCCAGACCGCTAAAAGATGTCAGCCAGAGAATAACAATGATAGAGGAAGAGAGCGTACCAGCAACAATTATAAGGGCACATCTGTATGGCAGTGGCAGCGTCCGACTGAACGAATCGAGCTGTGGCTCAACAGACGGGTCTCCATCCATGGTAGCGTTGTGAAATAATAAGCATCGAGGCCAGCTATATAGAACTTCCAATCCCTAAAGGTATGTCCAGCTGTTCTGAGGAGAAGACAAAATATGTCGAGGTCGCTAAGTTTGTAAATAAATAATTTATTAATACAATTAAACAATTAAATGTTGAATTGACCGCGTGTCAGTCGTGACACATGGAACATTGATAAAAGCCGCCAAGATCCCCAGATAGGAAAGGCGCCATTTGATAAGTGCCGGGAAGTGATCCCCACCATAGCCAGCGTCCAGCCTCGGCTTCCGATCCGTCATATTCATGATCAACTTTACAAAGTCGCAGCTTCATTTCTCGTCAACCTCGTCGAACCAGACCAGTGTATACTATCACGGCATACAGTTTATGATCTATATCAGTTAGCGACCTCAATAATTGGCTCAAAATACCTCTGGAAGGGCCCTGAGCCTTTCAACCCACCATGTCCGACCATGTGTCCGGGACACCTCGCCCAGCTCCATCCGCGCCCTCCACGTCCTTCAACTATCCTTTCGCAGCCGCACCAGACATAATTCGCTCACATCAGAAAGATGCATACTTTGAAGGCGTCCTCATGAACCACATCTCCGACATCCTGCGACAACTCTACGGCGCACGCTTCCTCCACAAGTGGACGGCCGAGGCAAGCACCTTCACCGACCTCTCATATCTCGCCCTCACAACCCTCATCGGCAACCGCACACTGGGCGAGGAATACTGTGATATCATCCAGATTGAAGACGACACTCTCAGGTTGCCCAGCATAACCCGCCGAGCTGGCTACATCCTAACCGCCATCCTCCTCCCATACTCCCTCAACCGCCTCTTACCTTCATTCCGCGCCCGTATCCGCGCCAAGCTCGAGCGCAACCTACGCCGCCTATCGAAGGATCAGCAGCAATCCTCACGATCCTATAAATTCCAATCATACATCCTAAGGCATCTCGCTGCAATCACCTCCCCGTCGCCCATCCATGCCGCTACCCTCACAGTCTTCTACTTCACTGGCTCGTACTATCAGCTTTCCAAGCGCCTCTGGGGCCTGCGCTACATCTTCACCAAGAAAATCGGGGAGTCGGAAGCCCGCATCGGCTACGAAGTCCTCGGTGTCCTCCTTGTCCTCCAGATCGCAGTCCAGAGCTGGATACACCTTAATTCGACGGTTGCCGAATTCTCGCAGCCTGCCCATAACGCGAATTCCCACCCAGGCGGCACTGCCCTTCTTGACAATGGAGTCGAAGTTTCCCTCAACGAGAATTCTTTCACTTCCAGCAACGAGCTGCTGCTAGATGCCTCCACAGGCGCGGGTTCCACCATAAATATCGAAAGGGCAATGCATACGCCCGTCCTCAGCGTACCAAGAGTAGAGCTTAAAGGCGATGATATGATGGCGTGGATTAAAGGCGCCCAGCAACGGCGCTGTACATTATGTTTAGAGGACCTGAAGGATCCGAGTGCGACGCAGTGTGGGCATGTATTTTGCTGGACGTGTATTGGAGACTGGGTGAGGGAGAAACCGGAATGCCCGCTTTGCAGGAGAGGCTGTCTGGCGCAGCACATACTGCCATTGAGGTCGTGATGCTTCCCAGCCAACATTATCTGTCTAAAATATATCCCGGGCGAGCTGTAATATTACATATGATAACCTCATATAGACGCTAAATATGCCACATGGCACTGTCATAATTTAATGATCCATGTCATGAACACAGGCTGCGCTTGACCAGTCGTGTGCAAGGTTATAAAATGATATTTTAGGTTCTCATACAACTACTGCTTCCCCCACTCCACATCGGCCATCTTTCATTCGCTGGTTTGGGCCGGCGCTTCTTCTCCTACATTCGCAGTACCAGCCTCACTTTCGACGACTACGTCTGGAACTGGCACCGCCGCAGCCCCCTCGGCGCTCTCCTCCCACGCTCCAACCGCATCCTCCCAATTCTCTACAACACTCTCCTGCCTCTCTCTCCCCTTCCCCCTCTCCTTTTCCTTCTTCTTCCCTAAAGCCTTGCTCCCAAGAACCGTAAACGAATTCTTGCCACTCGAAGCCCACTCATCGACGACCCTCTTTTTCACAGGCGCCCCCTTGACAACCTGGCTCCACCCTCCCCCAGCGCCAGTATCCTCTCTCCGCGCAACATTCAAGCTCGCGTCCACGGCGCAGAGTGCCACCGCACCCGCCAGCTCCTTCTCGAGCACCACCTTGGTAACTGCAGGCTTGAGACGCTGCAGGGTTGCCTCGTCGACGCCATCTGCAAGACTCGCGCGAATCACGATCTCCTCGCTAGGGAGGAACTCGATTTTCCACCCCGCGATCTGTGCGGTCGCCGGATCGGACGCAACAGCGGCGCGGAGCTCATCGAGGGTGAGTGCGAAGCGTGGGTTGGCGAGTAGCAGCGCATTGAACGGAACGCCCGTGGTTGCTGTGGCGTTCTTGGGCGCCTCGACGACGGGGCGAAGCTTGAGGCATTGGCTGAGTGTCTTCATCGGCGCGCTGACAAAGCGCGGCGCCTTGAAGAGGACTACATGTCGGTGGGGCTCAGGGTCGACGGATTCGGTGTCGAGAGCAAAGTCTTCAGCGAGGGAGTGCAGGAAGGCGCGTTGGGCGGCGGACATAGGCTTGAAGCGGAACTGCTTGGCAGTTGTGTCGGCAGCAAAGACGCGGAACTCGCGCTCTTGCGTCTGACACCACTTTGGGCTCCCCTTGAAGAAGTCGAGTGTGGCCGTGGAGTAGGGAATATGGTCATCCGTGTGGTCGGATGGGATATTGAGGGCGGCAGCAAGCTTGGCATTGCGTTGAAGGCGGAGACATTCGTCGTCGCAGGCCAGGGTCTTCCGTTCCGTCACTGGCGCCGCTTTGGTGGCTAGGCAACGCACTTCCTGCTTGAGGTGCTGGCAGGCGCATGTTATGATTACTTTAGCCTGGCACGGCTTGTCTTCTTTGCACGGGTATGGCGCATGGCAGGGCTCGAGGCAGACGTGACCGCAGCCTGGTGTGGTCTTGGTCTTACCGCAGACATGGGGGCATTGGGTAAGCAAAGCATCCTCACAGTCGCCAGCCCGATGGCATGGCCTCTGGCAGGAGTGAATACCGCAACGAAGGCGATGCCCGCAAGTCTGCCCACAGGAGATCTGGGTAGACCAGCACGGTTGGTTTTTAAGGATTTTCTTGCCGCACATGCACGTCTTCTGCACGAGGTATGGGCACTTTGGGCAGGACTCTCCGTCGCCGTGGCATTGGTGATTGACTGCTGGGTGGCCACATGTGGTGCGCCTGTTGCATTGGTGTGGACAAGGCGGCGGCTGAGTGCCGCATGGGAGTGGTGGGTGAAGCACAGTCCGACCGCAGTTGCAAGAGATCTCATCAAAGATGGCTTCCCGGCAAGCGCCGCATGCGCCACGGTGGCATAGTTCTTGACAAGTATGTTCTGGATTCCCACATTTTAAGTCTCTCCCGCAGACTCTTGTGCATATGTGCTCTGCCTCAAAGTCTTCCGTTGTTCCCCGAGATACTTTCTGCTTTCGCTTCGCCGCAATGCGTTCGCCAGCAGGCTTCTCGCCAGGACAGCAATGCTCTCCGCACTCGTGTCGTCCGCAGTTGAGGGCTGTCTTGCAAACCCTCATGCACTGTGGGAGATGCTCCATACCTTGGTGGCAGATAGTAGACGACGTCGTTCGCCCACATCGGCAGATGATGGGCACGACCTTGAGACATGGCATGCACTCTCCTTCGTGGCATTTCTGCTGGCATTCATGTCCACAAGCCAGCTGCTTTAAGCACAGCTTCTGGCAATGCGGAATGGGCTCATCGCAGGAGACTCTCGTGCAATCCAGGTCTTTCAAAGTACTCTTTCCACAGGGGCAGTGGGTGACGACATCCGGCGATAGTGGACAATGCGGTACATCGGCTGTCTGTTCGTGGCAGCTCTTCTCGCAAAAATGGCGCCCACAGTCATAGGCACGTTTGCAAACGTTCCCACATTCGAAGGAGCCGGTCCAGCTATCAACCTCGTTGTCCTCCTTCACAATGCTACTGTCTTTCTCGTCGCCTCTATCCGAGCAAGGAACCATCTTCTCAACCTTTCCACAGTAGCAACGTGATTCAACGAGAACCTCGCAGCTTCCGCAGAGCCCTTCATGGCATCCTTTCTCGCACTCGTGCTCGCCACAGGGCATCATATCTCCACACTTTTTGCCGCAGCTCCAGCCACTGTCGTAATGGGTGTCAATGCACCTCTTACTAACCTCCTCCTTCCCACAAAAACAAGCCTGTATTGGTCCCATGTGAGGACATGGCGGGCAAGGTCCAGCATGGCACATCAGATCACAAGGATGCGGGCAATTCCGCGGTGCTCTAGGCTTCCCACATGTCTGCCCACATGAATGCGGTGGTAGCCCAGGAATGGCCTTTGGGTCGACATCCTTCGCACACCAGCACGTGTACGACTCCGGCATATCATCCTTGGGTAGATTGCACCCGGGACATCTCCATTGCCTTGCCGGTGGCAGCTCTCCCTCCTGTAATTGCTGGCGGTTTTGCTGCGTAGACCCCTCGTTCTTCGCCCACTTCTTTACGCACGACAGGTGGAAAACGGTCCAGCAGGTCTTGCACGACCACACCTTCGAGTTTTTGAGCACTTCGCTAGTGCAGATTGGGCATTCGTATAAGCCGTGTAGGATGTCCTCGTGTGTTCGCGTTGCAATATCCGCAGCCTGCGATTTCGAAAACCGCCGCTGTCTTCCGATGTTAGGCGGGGGGTGGTTGTGGGTGGCAGAGGTTCTGGGGACTACTGTTTGGCCAGGTGTAAACGCCGGTGCGTCGGCCTGCAGCGATAAAGGTGCTGTGCTTCCGTTTGCCTGAGCTCCTCCCGCTGATGTGAGTTGCCCACCAAACGCTCTTCCCCCAGCACCTCCCATCACATGCCTGGGCGCTCCTCCTCTTTGGCCCGGCCTTCCGCCCCTACCACGATTTGACTGCCCATTGTTCCTTCTGTTTGGATTCGGATTCGAGCCCGGAGCAGTCTGCGGCGCCACTGGAACCGGAGGAACGGCGGTTGCGTTTCCTTGGGTTGGTTGTGCCGGTGTGTCTCGCGGTGCTCCCGAGACAGGAGCAGTGCCGTTCTGTGCGCCTCCTCGCCGTGGCCGTCTATAATGTCGAGGTCTTCCGCCTCGACCTGCACCTTGTGCGGGTGGTGCGCCAGGTGTTGACATTCTTTCTTCTCTATCTGTATACGTAGCAGGAATCTCAGTCGCCACTTTCGAGCTTTCCTTTTTTCGACGTTGTCTCGTGAGGTTTGTCGTCTCTCGAGTGGTGGCGAACGAAGCTTGAATACTAAATAAACCTGCGCCTTTAAAATATGGCGACTTCAAACGTTTTTAAAAGGCAATCAATGCAAACAAAGAGAATATTAGTAGGAATGAAAACGCTTGTCAGTGCGAACAGAATGATCTCAGATTCAGACAAAGAGACTGCCTAATCGCTATTTTAAATGTAGACGATGAGTCAAACGTGGGGTAGAAGTTCGAACTGGGCGGTGTTGATTTGTGGCGAGGCTGCGAGGGACTCGAGTGAACAGTCCCCAGGTTTAGGGAACAGTTATCAAGCCTATTCGTGCCGCCCAACAAGTCTAAAGAGGGACTATGTTTACCTTAAGATCTATACCAACAATTTAAAATAATAGAATTTGTCTCGTTATGTTTATTTCTAAGTAACTAGCTTATCTATTATAGCCTTGGCTTAATACCTGTTACAATGCGGGCCAAATTTGGGGACTGTTCAATTGGGTCCGGCTGCGAGGCTACCAAACGAGGCTAGCAACAACATACGGGATCTCCAAGTTTCAGGCCGAGCTAGATTACGAGTAAGATGTGTCATGGCTCATATCGACTCACAACATCTGCAAGGTCCAAATTTGTGAAATGCCTCCGCGGCGACATGTGACGCTGGCACTCGTCGCCATCGTGGCGTTCATCGCCTTCTCCTTTCTCCTCTCGACCGGGGGCCAACGAGATGCGGCGTTTGATACGAGTATCGCTCCCAGTGACAGCGTGCTCCACGGCGTCGCAACAGCGCCAAAACTTGAGAATGCTACAATAAAGTAAGACACTGTTGCACGTCTTTAATCCCAGCGGCTAATCCAATTGACAGAGCTGAACTGGGCAACGCAGCCTGGAAGCTGCTCCACACGATGATGGCGAAATTCCCGGACGAGCCGACGGAAGAGGACAGCACGTCGCTCAAATCCTTTGTCTACCTCTTCGCAAGACTATACCCATGCGGTGAATGCGCACGGCATTTCCAACTCTTGTTAGAAAAGTACCCGCCGCAGGTACGGACGCGGTCGAGCGCAGCGACGTGGGCGTGCCATGTACATAACGAGGTCAACACACGGCTGAAAAAGGAGCTGTTTGACTGCTCCAAGATTGGGGATTTCTACGACTGCGGATGTGGCGGGGATGATGATGAAAAGTCGACGGCAATGATAAAGCCGAAGATTGGGTCGGGCAGTTTTACGCCGCTAAAATTGGAGAAGGATGGAGGGTAGGGACTCTTCTCTAGACACTACGATAGAGATGGATGCTAACTAATTGATGTAGGCTTACTCGGGGAGGCTGAGATTTAAGGAGTCGTTCCAGGGCTATCCATTAGAATCCAGAATTCATAACGTGTGAACCAGGTTTGTTCCGCACGATGTATAGATATATTTACGGGGGCGAAGTGGGCAGGATGCATGTACAATAAAGAGGGGTATCAGCAGGCTGGCTCTGACAAGGGAATCTTACATTAACATGGATGCTCGTCATTCCTCTGTAAAACTATCACCTATATTTCTACACAAAAGCCAATCCCCCACCTCCCAACAAGCACACTTCAAAAAACCCGCTGCAAGTAACAACTTTCACCCCTCCTCACACCCCATTTAGAAAGCCAACTCCTTCTTGATCTCCGCAATCGCCAAACCCGGGTTCAGGCCCTTGGGGCACGTCCTCGAGCAGTTCATGATGGTGTGGCAACGGTAGACGCTCATGGAGTTATCGAGCGCAGCCTTGCGCTCCATCTTCTTCTCGTCACGCGAGTCGGCGAGCCAGCGGTAGGACTGGAGCAGGACGGCCGGGCCAAGGTACTCCTCCGAGTTCCACCAGTATGAGGGGCAGGAAGTCGAGCAGCACGCGCAGAGAATGCACTCGTAGAGCCCGTCGAGCTTCTTGCGGTCCTCTACGCTTTGGAGGTACTCCTTGCCCTGTTGTGTGTTAGTTTCTGGTCCATGGGAACGGTATGAGGCAAGCTTACGTGTTCGGCTGGGGTTGTGCGTTGGAGGTATGGCTTGATGGACTTGTACTGCTTGTAGAAGTGGGTGAGATCCGGTACGATGTCCTTGACGACGTAAGTGTGGGGGAGAGGGTAGATCTTCGACTCTTGAGTGGTGTCGGTCGGGATGCGGCCTGGATATCGCGTCAGTACATGTCCAAGGAACTTCAATCCAGCAGGTAGCTGCTGGAAGACCGGTGCAACTCACATAAGCAGGCCAAGGTGTTAACACCGTCGATGTTCATCGCGCAGCTGCCACAGATACCCTCTCTGCAGCTTCTGCGGAAGGTGAGTGTCGGGTCATCCTCGTTCTTGATGCGGATAAGCGCATCGAGCATCATAGGTCCCGTCTTGTTCAGATCCAGGGTGTAAGCCTGCATCTTCGGCTTCGTCGAGGGCTCATCCGGGTTCCATCTGTAGATGTGGAAGGTCTTGGTCCTTGGTGCCGCTGGCGCCGGCTCACTGCTTGGGGCAGTAGCTGGGCTGGTAGCTGCAGGCGCAACGGATGCGAAGGAGCGGATAGCAGTCGCAGGCCTGAAGGCCGAGCGCGACGCCGCCACGAGGCGTGCTGAGGAGCGGAGAGAAGCCATTGGGAGACCGGGTAAGGAAATAGAGCTGGCGAGAGCGAGGATCAACGCGTGCGAGCGATTGGAGTTATCGCAAGTGCCCCCGAGGTGCACAATCGATTGTTGGCGTCAAAAGGAAACCCGTGGCTACGGTTGCAGGAGAGGAATTTTGGAATGATGTCGTTGGCGATGTGTGTCGCTGTTCGCTCGGCACAGGACCTCGGGTGTTGTGGTATCTAGCTCTGGAAGGGAAATGTTCCCATGGGTATGGCAGCTTATGTCAGGTGTGTTGGCCAATCAGAGCCCACGTAATTGTCAATGGTGGAAAAAAAGTCACGTTTCTCCGGACTGGCTCGGAATAGGATTTCGGAGTGGGCAGCCGGGAGTCAGTTGCACGTGATATGTGTAATCATTCTCATATTTCTGTGTGAATCTGGAGTAATATCTATGATCTATGGATTGACAACAAAATCAGATCAGTCGGTATTCATTGTTTTATCGACTCATTGTTATATTCTCACTGATTGACTCGACAGATGTGAAGTAGATGGGTTAAGGTGTAATATATTATATTTATAGGAATTTATTGTTTTATTTATTCGAAATCATAAAGATACCACTCTCTCACCAAACCACCAAAAAAGAAATACAAATTACTGACACAAATAACAGCATTCATTCATTCGTGATCCTCGCACCTAAAAATGCCAGAGATAGCCTCCCCCACGAACCTCGTTCTATCCAGTTTTCATTTGCAAAGTAGCCACCGCCTTACAAAAATAGCAAAGTTGCCGACCCCACCAAGCGCCGCGGAATAAATAACTGTCCCTGTCCACCGTCTCTCTAGAACCCTTAATAGTTCCTTCCACCCCACGTCCTTTTTATGCCACTAATCCTCATCATAGTCCTCTCTCCCCTGCCCCGCCTTTCCCCCGCCATCCTTGCGGATTGGGATCTTAACACCCTGTGTC
Organism: Pseudogymnoascus sp. VKM F-4518 (FW-2643); assembly: GCA_000750925.1. Lineage (NCBI taxonomy): Eukaryota > Fungi > Ascomycota > Leotiomycetes > Thelebolales > Thelebolaceae > Pseudogymnoascus > Pseudogymnoascus sp. VKM F-4518 (FW-2643). The sequence goes on along the minus strand of JPKC01000499.1, from coordinate 2,759 downwards.
GCGAAACACTTGCTAAGTGGCGTGCTCTCTACCACGCCGGGGAATTTCTTGGCCGAGTACACGGTAAACACATCGCTGTAACACAATGCAAGGACGGGTGCCTTGCCAGTGTTGAGGACAGACATCTGGTTCGCGGGGTTGCCGTTGGGGGTCTTGGAGGGGCCGCCGACGTTGGTGAAAGAGAATCGGAGACTGCGTGTGTTAGTAAGGTGAGGGAAATTGGGGATTGACGGACATACCGGAAGTTTCCCTCAGTTCTGATGCTCATGTCCTGTAGCACAAACCAGATGCCAATTTTGTCATGGGGGTCCGCGAGCTTGGAAGCGCTGGCCGCGAGGCTGCCGATTAGGTTGCGGGTGAACATGCCCTCTGGCTGGCTGGCGACAGGTGCAGGTGGGCGCGGGGGAAGGGCTGGGTCGTACATCAGGTTGCTGAGGAGTTGATTAGCATATGTGAGATGGGGAAGCTGATTGTACTGGGGGGAGGGGACTTACTCCGATGGTCTAGGCGCATTGGAGGCGACAGCATGGACGGCATCTCCCGTATGGTAATATATGTGATGGTTTGGGGGCTCTGGCGCTGTTCCAGCATGATAGTTTTGGCGTTCCTGCCCTTGACCATACTGGCCTTGTTGCTGGGGCTGACCATACTGTCCTTGTGGCAGGCCCTGTTGGAATTGCTGCTGGGGTGGGCCATATGCGTTTATTGGAGGCTGGCCAGGGTAAGGGTTGTATTGCCCTTGATTGAGATTATGATACGGGTATTGAGAATCGCGGACTATACTGGCTGGGCCAGTGGGCGTTGGCATTGGGTTTGAGTAGACCGGGTGGTTACCCGCCTGTGCCTGGGCGTACGAGGTGGGGATAGTAGACGAGATCGCAGGGGACTGCGACGAGTGTCGGACGAGATTGACTTCGCGCTTCCCATCAGCAGACCACAGATCAACAGTCAGGACGAAAGATCCATGATCAATATCGCTATAAAGTGTTAGTAACTGTATATCGAGATACTTGCACTCGCGATACTTACTTGGTATCTATTTCATTCCCAGTAGCCACATCCGTTATGACAACTCTTATGCATGGTGGCGGGGTAATTGGCCGCCGATCCTGGAAAGTTAGCAAGGGGATCCATCAAAAAGCGCCATCGACCGCCTACCTTGTCACCAAAGCCACACATCCGCGCTCGTTTGGGCTGCTGCATAACCTCGAGCCTGCCCGATAACCATTGTCAGCATACATCCAAGAAAGCGCGCCCAGAATAGGTTATGCAAGTGAGGCAGAGGGAATAGCAACAGCCCTCCGAGCCTTGCTATGGGCCGTAGCCGACTGCAAACCAGGAGTCGAAGATGGACTTACGTATATCGCCTACCCAGCTCAATCATACTAAAGCTCGGTGGTTGATCTCCGGCCTGCTGTTGCACGGCCGGTAGGATCGGCGCGCCTTCGGGGCCCATCCCATTGGGATTTGACGGCGAATCGAGTGGCATCAACGGATTGGGGCCTCGCGTCGGGACCCGGCCCAACATATCTGCCTGACCTCCCTGACCTTGCGAGCTCTGACTGGCGCGATGGGGTTGGGCCTGCGGGTTCGAGGCGTAGCCGTACTGCTGCTGGTCGTTGGGGGCGTGCTGGATGTGGGGTTGCTCCTGGTGCGCCTGGGGATATTGTGGTGCATCGGGGCGGTAGTTGGGGTTGGCGATGGGAGGAGACATGTTATACTGTGCGCCGTGTCCGGTAGGGTCGTCATGCGGGTACTGCGATACTTTCATGGCGGTAACTGGGTTCGTGGAATATAGGAGGAAGGTGCGACACGAGCAATGGCCGAGGAGGGCTCGAACAAATCTCGTGGGCGTCGGGGTCTGTAAGGGAAGAAAGGCGCTATGCGATAGTGTGCACTGCCGCAGCTAAGGAAAATCCCCCCGCCGTCTGTTTATATAAAGTTTATCGTACAGGCCGCGATGTACTGGTTGCTTCTCTTTGCGTCTACGTCGTCGTCTGGTGGGCGCGGGAGGTTTGCGTGATCTGCACAATGGAGCCCAACAGTAATGCTGGACGTACCCTACCGACCTGGTAATGCCGTTCGACCCGGCTTCGTTCTCTGCAGGTCGACACGGATCAGCACGAGGCGCAGAGAGAGAATGTTTCTTTTGTGTTCGGGGTCCGAGACAATGTGAGCAGTCGCCCGCGTTATATAGATCTGCTTTGCAGAGGGGTCGTTAAAGGAGTGGTGGTGTTCACTCAGCAGCCAGTGCTAGTGCGGGGGGAGCTTCGTTGGAAAGGTCCGTGTGGTGTGGATGCGGATGGTGTGTGCTTTGAGCAGCAGATTTCGCGCACAGGCGTTTGGTGACTTGACAGGAGGGTCGAGGATCGAAGGAGTGGCGATAATGAAGATTTTGAGGATTTTGCAGTCGTCCTGGCGCCCTGGCGTATGCTTTTTTTCTGGTCGATGAAGCTCTTCGCTGTTTCAAAGCTATTCGGGATGGGGACCTGTCAACCAAAGTCAGGAGCAGCTCCACATTATCGGCTGATATCAAGCATCATCTCATACCTCCACTTTCAGCACTCTTAAATTGGCGCTTGGTCTTCCCTCTCCCTGGCGGACCGGCGCACTCGCAGGTAGGGTAGTACTCGGATAGTGAGTGGCACACGGCGACAAGGTGTAGGCAGTGCAGATGCTATCCGTCTGTGCTGCAGCTGCAAGGAAGGAAGTTGAGGGAAGTGGAAACAATGAGGTGAACAGATGCGTGCGCATATATA
>JPKC01000497.1:0-13774 GCA_000750925.1 Pseudogymnoascus sp. VKM F-4518 (FW-2643) | reverse complement strand
AGTGATTTCTACAATCTTCGCTGCCAACCTTGCGGATGAGATACCACTCGCCGATGCTGCAAAGCTGGCTGGCGTCAAGCGATTCGTCCCGTGTGCCTTCGCTACTGTTGCACCGCCCAAGGGAATAATGGCTCTCCGTGAGAAGGTGGGAGATTTAACTTGTCCGTTTGCAAAGCCATGACAAGATGCCCTCCATCTAGCAACAAATGCTGATGGTCGCACAGAAAGAAGAAACCTTGAACCATATACAGAAGATGTCTCCCGTACACGTATATCGATGTGGGCTGGTGGTATCAGATCACAGTGCCTCAGATTCCGTCCGATCGCCTCGATTATGCCGTCTTACCCATGTTGTTGAACCAGAAAATTGGTCTGGACGGCAATGTCCCCAACGCTCTTACCGATTTAAGAGATATTGGGCGATATGTTGCTAGGATTATCACAGACGTGCGGACGCTGAACAAAAAGGTGTTTGCATACAACGAGGTTTTCACACAGAACCAGGTGTATAACTTAGTGGAGGAGCTGAGCGGTGAGAATTTGGAGCGTAAATACGTATGTTACTAAGATTTCCTCGTGCATCACTTTCGGCTCTTGTGTGGCCCATTTAATCACTGTAAGGCTCTGTTGGAAGGCTGAAACTGATTTTGTATACAGGTTTCGGACAAAGAAGTCAATACTCATATTGAGGAGGCACATGCCGCGTTGAGCGGAAACCCAGCGGACATGAGTGCGATCTACGCCCTTTACGGGTACCAATATCTTCTTTCCTGCGGCATTCGTGGAGACAACGCTCCAAACAATGCGGAGTATCTGGGCTACCTGAACGTCAAGGATCTGTACCCGAATATTGAGTTTATCAAGTTGGAAGATTACGTCAAGGATGCTCTTGAAGGGAAAGCAAAGCGCGTGTACGAAGGGAGGTTCCTGGTGGATACGAAGTAGTGGGTGCCGCGGCAAGTTTGTTTTCGCTTTCGATATGGCTTTTTCCCCTTAACTCATAACGAGCCTATTTGTAAACAGACACAATTTCGGGCTTGATTGGATAAAGGAGGCAAAAGGAGGCAAAACGTTTAGTGCAGAAAATATTCCTACCAGTTTGCGACTGTCCCGTACATTACAATAAGCTGTTTGATACTTTTCTAATTGAAGTCGCTATGAACGTAGCTGAGTACAGGAGTTGCGAGTCTGCTCTGGAGTGGCTTCTGGACAGCGGGAGTCAGAGTCGTTTGAAAAGACAGTTACAGGCATGGCTGATTCTAGTTCATCAATCAAGATCTATCAATAACTTGGCAGGAAAATCCCAATCGTGCTAGAACGTTCTTTCAGAAGCGGAGCGTGAAGCAACCCCGGTTTTGGCTCTTGCGTCGAACGTGATATGGTATAGGGAATGTGAAGCGTATATGTCATCTGGGCAGAACACCATTCAATCTCACGACCTGTGCTTTCTTCTTGTTGCATAATAAAAATAAAAAACTAACAATTTAGCATCGAACTTCTAAACCATCGGCAGCTCTCTGACGCATTTTCCTTCGTAGTATTAGGGGTACGCGAAGTGCTAACGTTATCTGTCTTTGCTGCTCAAACCAAAGATTTGCGGGTGCAGCATCTTTTCATTGCATTTATCCCATTTTAGTCTGTACTTTGAAACAGAGTTCAAATGGAGTCAATTTATGGTCCTTACCTTCGGGGTCGTCGGACTTCCTTTTGGTTCCCGTTTAGCCCCAGGGTCAGCATCTCCTAGGATTCTGTTGGCGTGCCTAGTCTTAGCCAATCATTAAGTCATGGTAAACATTATTAAGGCTTTGTAATTTACAATCCAGATGAAGGCAAATGTGAATCCCCATATCAAGCGAGTGGTGCCACCAATAAAACTCGAGCACGGCACCGTCGATTTGCTTCGTAATCATTCGCACTAGACATGGATCAACTCCATTTGTACTATTTAGCTGGAACGATGACGTTGAAGGCCATACATACGTAACTACACGGTGGGTTATGGACTTGTTCGTGATGGAGACAATTCTCGGACTTACGTTAAACCCACGGCGAGGAGCATGTGGAAGTTGTATAATTTGCTAAACCACCTCGCAACACCTACCTACTTATCTGACTCTAAAACCAACTCGGACGTTTAACTTTGAAAATTACTTGTTTCCTTAACTCCCTACACCCAGACTTTCAATATGTCCTCGAAAAAAACCATTGTTTTGATCACAGGTAAGATCAAACAACGACGCTACATCCTCCGGCTCGTAACCAAATCTGACATGCTGTGACTAGGTAGCAATGGAGGTATAGGGTATCTGACAGCAGAATCCCTCGCAGCCTCATCACCCGATTACCATGTCATAGTCTGCAGCCGCAACCAAGAACGCGGAGAGAAAGCCCTCCAGGATATCCAGAAGAAGTTCCCAAAAGGTTCTTTCTCTCTCGTTCGCTTGGATGTTACAGACCCGAAATCAGTCACAGATGCAGCGGCTCTTGTCTCCAGGGACTTCGGGCGCCTTGATGTATTGGTCAACAATGCCGGGGTCATTCCCGTAACCACACCTTTCCTCCAGGAGCTGCGAGAAACTTTCGAAACAAACACCTTTGGTGCTGCTATCGTCTCGGAGGCGTTTGTTCCTCTCCTTGAGAAGTCCAAGAATGCACGTCTGATTTACATCAGTAGCGAGCTCGGATCTATCACGGAACGAAGCGACCCTTCAGGTATTTACTACAAAGTACCCACCACGGCATATCGAATGAGCAAGGCTGCTCTTAATATGCTGATGATGTGTCATCATGTTGAGTTGAGGCCGAAGGGGGTCAAGGTCTGGGCTTTCAATCCAGGGTATGTGGTCACGGATCTGAGCGGGACAGGGGAGGCAGGGAGGCAGGAGAGGATTGCTAATGGCGCTGGGGATCCGAGAGAGAGCGCAGAGGGGATTCTTGCATGCATTGATGGAAGGAGAGATGCAGATGTGGGGAAGTTTGTGAATAAGAGTGGATTTCATTCTTGGTAGTGAAGGATCATGCTATGTTTACTAGGCACCTACCTTACATACCAGGTTGGTGAGTCTAAGAATTCTGCATGAAGAAAGAAATTGTCGCAATTCTTAAGACTGAATAGTGTTCGACAGCATAACAAATCATCAACCACTTAGAGACGGAGAAAACTATGTGGTTTTTTCCAAGTATAGCCCTTAGCACTTTGAACACATTTATGATCACCCCTTGTTCCTAGCTACTATTTTTTTTCAACAGTATTTACGTCGGTACCTGAATGTGGTGGCGCTGGAAACGCGATACTTCAATGCTTAGGGTTAGTTTATCCTTCTTCGAACTCCTTTTGGTTCCCGTTTAGCCCCAGGGTCCAGCATCTCCTAGGATTCTGATGGCGTTCCTAGTCTTAGCCAATCATTATTAAGACTTGGTAGACATTAATAAGGCTTTGTAATTTACATTCCAGATGAAGGCAAATGTGAATCCCCATATCAAGCGAGTGGTGCCACCAATAAAACTCGAGCACGGCACCGTCGATTTGCTTCGTAATCATTCGCACTAGACATGGATCAACTCCATTTGTACTATTTAGCTGGAACGATGACGTTGAAGGCCATACATACGTAACTTATGGGTTATGAACTTTTCCGAGTATGATGAATCCAGATCGAGATGGGAAGGTTGGAACAGAGTCGACACTGGCCATTGGTGATTATAGAAGCATGACCAATAAGTTGAAGGACATGACGCAACTATGACAAACCAACCCTCGGGACTGTCGGCTCGACACTAGCATTCACTTGCATTCTAGACGTTCGACTCTTCTCTGTAAGTACCACTCTTCTCGTATATAAAGCCTCGCTCTGTTCCTCAACATGTGTGAAAGTAACTTACCAGCGCAGTTGAACGCAACAAACTTTCTCCCACAACCAGATTCTTTTGCGAGGTCACTTCAGTCGCTTTAGAGAAGAGTTCAAGTCAACCCCAGAGCAGCAATGTCGAAGGTTATTACTGTCTTCGGAGCTACCGGCAATCAAGGTGGTTCGGTCATCAAGCATATACTAGCGGATCCCAGTCTTTCTAAAGAGTTTACAATCCGTGGCGTAACTCGTGATACTTCTAAGCCAGCCGCGCAGTCCTTGAGTAAGCAGGGCGTACAGCTAGTCAAGGTACGATCTGCGCATCTCTTGGCCTACCAATACCCCCAGTCTATTCTACGCACTTGCTTAGTAACTCCTCACACAGGCAGATCTCAACTCCAAGGATTCCATCACTGAGGCCATCAGAGGCTCCCACACCGTCTTTCTCGTAACGAATTACTGGGAAACCGCAGACCCTAAAGTTGAATTGACACAAGGCAAAAATGTTGCCGACGTTGCTAAGACACTTGGGGTCTCTCACATCATATTCTCGTCGTTGCTCAACGTCACAGAAACAACCGGCGGCAGACTGACGCATGTCCCTCACTTCGACGGAAAAGCTGTGATCGAGAAGTACATTCGCGCTTCTGGCATTCCGGGGACATTTGTCCTGCCAGGATACTTCATGTCGAATTATACCCAGATGCTGCAGAAGAGTGAGGATGGATCGTCATATACGTTGACCTATCCCGTTAGCAAAGAGGCAAAGTTCCCTCTGTTCGACCCTGAAGATACTGGTATGTAACTTGGACCCACTTTTTATATCATTCGATACTAATTGTCATCAGGCAAATTCGTGAATCCTGCACTCAAAAACCCCTCCGCTTGGTACGGAAAGCAAATCCTTGCCGCTACAGATTACTACACCCCCGACAGAATCACTAGCGAGTTCGAAGAGGTGACAGGCAAGAAGATCAATTACATACAAGTCACACCCGACCAATTCAAGGGCTTCTTGCCACCATCAGTGGCGGAGGAATTTCTTGAGAACCACCTCTTCATTGAGAATCCTGGCTATTACAATGGGGCGAGCTTAAAGGAGAGTCTTGATGCGCTTGAGGATAAACCGACAACGTGGAAGGAATATGCCAAGAAGACTTTCGCATAGTTTAGGTTGGCAATATCAAGGTCCCCAGGCAGTACTTGCTTTGTGATATGCAGGGAGCTGTGATCAGCCCGCCAAGCTGAGCTTTCGCTTCGTCGAGCTTATTTGAGTACGGTAATTCGCCAATTTATCGAAACGGGACGCCCCGATTGACACGAAACGTTGGGTATTACTATATGTAAATATTCCTAGCTCTAAATTTGTGAATTCATAAGCATTTCCACCACTTTGGTCTTAATATGTCAAGAGCAAGACGGTCTGCGAAGGTCGAACCACATGCTGCTCTACAACATTGTTTGGTTGACTGGCTAGGGCTCATGGCCTAAAGCTAGCTGAAGATGCTACGAAAAATGGGTTGTAAGGCTGAAGTTCCGGTGGTTGCCAAATAATTTTATACCAACCCTCACAGGCCTGCCTCGTCTGAGTCGGCGGAGGCCACGGCCGATTCTGGCGAAAGATGTCGATTTGGTACGTATATTCCCCCTGTAAGCGCTTGCCGCCCTGCTTCCCGTTCATGGGGTTGCTTCCCTCAACAGGGACATCGCAACCGTTGATGATGGAGCGCATGGCGTCGATGCACTGGTTTTGATAGGAGCTGAACGCGCGATTGGATATCGCTACGGTCATCGTGTACTCCTCAGGAGTGTTGCGGTAGTAGATTTTAGACCACGTCCAGCCGATAGTGACGAGGGGTTCATTGTTGGTTACATCGTGCCAGAAATCGTCAATGTTGTTATTCAGAGCTTTGGTGCTCGCGTAGGCCCTTGAGGTACGAATGCTAGAGTGGCAGATTTGAGTGTCTACAACAGGACGACGTCGGAGCAGAAGGAACAAGGCTACCAAAATGAGAGTTGAACCAAAAGCAATGGCGAAAAATCGTCGCACGACAATGTGTTTGCCGTGGCGGTGCAATTCGAACGATGGCTATGAGGGGAGTTCGCTCATTGCTCTCCATGTTCTTATTCGGGCTTCTGTCGTTTATTGTATTGTCGGGGATGGTTCAGCTCAGCTAAATTGATGGCATTCATAAAGATATGAGGCACGTAGCCCCATTACCGCAAAAAATGAAGGTGACGTCTTAGACCACAGCAGCAGCTTGGCTTATCTGAATTTCTGCCTCCTTACGTGGCAAGAGATGCCCTCGCTCTCCATTTAAAGTGCTGCAATTGGTATGAGTGGAGGAACAACTTTTGACCGCAAATATCTTGCATATGACCTCCTTTAGATTAACAGCATCCATACTAGCGGGAGGCTTATGTCAACTCCTATTACGCTTTTGAGTATGAACCCCACAATGAGCGGGATTGGTGGATTTCGTCTAACACGCTTCTCCGAGTTAAGAACATCCTGGAAAATAACGAACATGACCAAGAAGTCCAACAATTTGTTTGAGATTTCCCCAACACTCCAAGCTCCGGGGCACTGCCGAACTTCAGGAGCAACTCCGAACATTAGGAGAAATGCCTAAAGTCAGGAATGGTGGTATTCTTCACGTTTGAAAGGGGCATATATAAACTCTGGTGTCAGCCGTGGAAATTCAGTGAAGCCAAGCAAAACCTCTTCAACGTCGCCAAAATGAAGCTTTCGGCTATTCATACACTTTTGTTCCCTATTCTTGTTAGCTCCTTAACAACTCCTGTTTCTCGAACTGAGCGCAATGTAGAGGGCGTTGCTTTGGCGAAGCGTGCAACCTGCACACCCGCCTCCGCAGGAAAGGAAGCAGTAGACGATGTACCAGCCATCAAAGCGGCTTTCCAATCCTGCGGCAATGGTGGTACAATTGTTATTCCTGCCGGCAAAACGTATTCGATCAGATCAATCCTGGATTTCGCCGGCTGCGTCGGTTGCACCTTCAATATCGAAGGTACCCTCAAGGCATCAAACGATCTTACTTACTGGAATGGGAAACGCTCTATCTTCTTCATGACTGGCGTTAAGACAGCGACTATCCAGTCCCTCACCGGTAAAGGCGTACTTGACGGAAATGGACAAGCGACATATGATAAATATGCTGCAGACAAGAACTATAAGCGGCCAACTCTGCACTACATCACTGGTGCATGCTCCAACATCAAAATCAAGAACCTCATCGTCAAGAACGCTCCAGCCTGGATTTTCAGCGTGAATGGCGCCTCAACCAACGTGGAATACTCCGATCTTACCATTACCACTGCGTCTACATCGAACAATCCTGCAAAGAACACCGATGGGTTTGATGTTGGCGAGAGCACTTATACAACCCTCAAGAACATCAAAGTCTCCAACCAAGATGACTGCGTCGCATTCAAACCTGGAGCCAACTTCGTCACAGTCGATACCATTACTTGCACAGGCTCCCATGGAATCTCCGTTGGCTCTCTCGGCAAGACTGCCGGAACGACAGACACAGTCAAGAACGTCTACGTTAGGAAAGCGAACATGATTGATGCCACAAAAGCAGTTGGAATAAAGGTCTATCCTGGTGGAAGCGCTCACGGCACTGTTGTCGTTAGCAACGTTACCTGGGATGATGTGACGTGCGCCAACTGCGGCTACGCAGCACAGATCGAGAGCTGCTATGCCGCTGAGAGTGACGAAGACTGCAAGAACAATCCGAGCAAAGCCTTGATTACAGGCATCACCTTCAAGAACTTTAAGGGGAAAACAAGCACAAAATACGGTGTTAACATTGCCAACATCAACTGCCCTGCAGCTGGAACTTGCGACGTCGAATTCGAAAACTGGTCCGTTGTTCCTGGCTCTGGTGGTACTCCCAAGTATCTATGTGCCAATATTGATAGTACGCCAGGGATTCCATGTTCTCCTGGGGCATCTGATTAGGCAATAATCCTTGGACAGCAAAGAATTCTCCAATTGGGGGCAGCGGTTGGGGGGTTTGGATTGCGGGGAGAGAGTGACCCTCAAAAAACTTGACTAAAAATTAATATTTTATTGATTTGATTCATCCGCAGCCAAAGTTCCTGTGATAGCCCTTTTTTTCTAGATGATGAACAGGCTAAAGAACGTGAGGAAATTTCATACACCATTTTTGGGGGGGGTTGATAAAAGACAACAATCTCACAAGTTCAATTCTTGGAGCAGACAAAAGCTTGGCAATGATAGTGGTCGAAATCGAAATCGCCGAAAAGAGAGTCAAGGTCGCCCGGACGATCGATATCGATAGCATTGTTCTCTGCAATCACTGATTAGCCTTGTGCCTCAATTTGGTGCTCGCCGTGAGATTCTGTTTACCTATGGACTCAATCGGGGCATGGCCGGACTCTGGACTAAGAATATGCTGATCTGCCTTATGCTGATCTGCCTTTGCATATACTTTATGCCATTGTTGCGCTCCAATTTTCCGTTCCTCAACGTTGATCTAGAAAATTCCAGGGACTCTCGGAGAAATATACTTAGAAGCACGAGGAAGCACCTTCGGCTGATTATCTAGTTTGGGAGATACTTAAATTGATGACCTTTCTCAATTTTGATCTACCTTCAGATTTTAATACCGAGCAAGATGTTCGAGATGATTCAATTCCACCAAGCAAAAAGCGGGACACACAAGGATATAACGTACAAGTAGGAGAAGTCCTTCTCTTCTTCAAGATCTTTCTCTCATCATATCCTCGTCATCTCTAATCAACTGCCTTGCATCTTTCAAAGTTCCTCAAAATGCAACTCCAAGCCGTCGTCCTCGCTGGCATTTGCGCCACTCTCAGCAGCGCTCAAATTCTCAACATCCCAACCCGTGTTGGCAGCATTATCTCCCTCTCCAAGCCCAGCTCCATTTCAGGGAGTGTTGATTTAGGCAACAGAGAGTATGACCGTGGGCGAGACTGCGACACCGACGATGATACTTCAAGCGAGAGCGCAGTCTTCGTTCTCGATAACGGCGCTACCCTATCCAATGTAATCATTGGGGTCAGACAACTCGAGGGTGTTCACTGCAAGGGCGCTTGCACACTCAAGAATGTTTGGTTCCGAGATGTGTGCGAAGGTGTCTCTTCTTGCTCCTTTCTATCTTGCATCACTAACTGTTTGGCTCTGTAGATGCCATCTCCCTGCTCGGTACTGGCGACGTCCTCATCGAAGGAGGTGGTGCAGCCAATGCACAGGACAAGGTTATCCAGCACAACGGAAGGGGTACAGTCACTATTAAAGACTTCACGGCAGTTAGTGTTGGCAAGGTTTACCGTTCCTGCGGCAACTGTTCGAACAATGGCGGACCCCGAAAGGTTGTCATCTCGGGACTCAAAGCCAACGGTGTCACCGCTGATATTCTCGGTATCAACTCGAACTACGGCGATACTGCAACTCTCTCAGGATCGTGCGGAAAGGGTGTCAAGAACGTCTGCCAACAGTGGACGGGCGTCGACAAAAAGTTGACAAGTGCCGCTTCAACAAAGCTTTCCTCCAAGGACAGCTGCTTTGGTTATCAGGGAAAACTTACGACGCTTCCAGCCTGCTGAATAAAAGGAAATTGAAGAAGCCTAGATACGTGGAGGTGGATAAAATTCACAGTGGGACCCTTTCAACTATTGTAGAGGAATTTTACATAAACTTCTACTATCAAGGCATTTGTTGCTTGCCAGATCTCAAGCCTCGTCTGTCTTTATTCTCAGGGTTTCAGATATCGTGTCCATTCCATAACCCTTATTGCATCTAGTCTACAGCATCCCTACCCCTGCAGCGTCAATGATTTGGACTCAGGAGCCATAGTTGAAGTTGTGGTTGATTTCCGAATTGGGCTAGATTTGAGCAGGGATCTCGGTTACATATCGGAGTATGAGGATGAGGAACAATGGAGGGCTTGGTAAACTGGTCAGCACCGCGGATCGTCCTGTGTTCCTTGGGACTTTTCGGAGCATGTGGGGTGACGAAGGAATGAACATGTTCATGCGGGGGTGGGGTACTCGTAATGAATTTTTGCATGGTGACTCTACAATAAGGCCCGCCAATGCCGATTATTTCACCAGCTTTTCCAAATGTTGTCAGATCTGATTTAGTCTAGGGATCAGCCTGGGGTTGCTCGTCGAACTCGTACTGTGCCTTTTCTGGGGAGAACCAAGGGCTGGCTGGCGCTCCACCCCCGCCGGAGCACCCCACCGGGAAAGAGGGGATATTAGAACCAAGGACTCTAATTTGCATTTTCAGGCTGCACGGAGCAATCTTGTGTTCAATCTTGTGTTGCGTTGCTGGGAAGCAGTACTGCCCGCAACAGGGCTTGAAATGGGAGAGACAATGTGGGGCTGATGCAATGGTTGTTGATAAACGGGTGGATCGGGAGAGAAAAAGGTCAGTACGGAGTAAGTGGGAGGAAACTAGTACAACAGGTGACCGTGCTTGTTCCCTGGAAAATAAACACCGGACACTGATCTGCGGGCAAGAAGGCCTCCAAGTCGAGGTTGTTTACTTCTCTGACTCTCTCATCTACCATTGATTTTCGTGGCCCCGAAGGCCATTCATGACTTCCCCAAGCCAGGAGCACTAGGTTGACATTGGACCACTCATGTAAACCAAACCCGATTCTACGCTCTCGCTGTTCTCTTAAAACTCACGTAAATATGAACACGTTGAAACATTGACACAAGGCCATTGCCGTCCGAGATGAATGTACTGAGTCCACTACAGTTTGAAGCTGCCCAAGTTGCGCTCGTCGTCCCAGACCGGTAGCAGCTCTAGCTGCTTGACTACCTGAGTCTCGGTGCGGCCCTCGGGGTGATCGGGAGCCAAGCAGGACTCGATGCTGTCGACCTATGGGAGCAGACGCCGAGGTTGAGGTGGGGTTGTGCAGGGAGGGCACAGCAGCCACACGCACGATCTTGCCGTGCTTGCCCTTCTCCCGCTTCTTCTTTTGGGCCACCCTAGCCCTCCTGCTTTGGATCTCCTTCTCATCCCGCCTCTTAACGGGGTTCGGCGCAGCTAAACCAATGAGCATACGACGCCGCGTACTTGAATCTAGCAAAACGTCATAGTTGTAAGTTACAACCATAAGACATTCCTTACACAACTTAGAAGCCTAATTATTCTCAGCTAGGGTTTCCACTCAGTGCCTTGTTCCGACTTGTGATATGATCTGAAAATGAATGATGCCCTCGCTGAGCTCCTGGCGGTGTTGGCGTATCTGTCCACCCATCCCCAATAGCTGAAGAGGTGCTTGAGCCAAGTCTCCGCCTATCACTGCCCCGCCGTGCCACTGCCCCGCGACTACTACTTAGCCTTCCGTGCGATAAAATGGGAGATTTTGCCTGACTACACTCCAGACCTGCAGCAACCACCATGTTTTGACTCGACCAAAGTGCGAACTGACGTCATTAATCTCTACACGGATCACCTCGGCTGTGGCCAAGGCCTCAGTATAATTCGCAAAGTTCTCAGATAGATGGCACTCTCCCTAAGTCGACCTGCTATTACAGACGGACCCTGCCACCAAACATGGATGCACCTGACCGCCCATATAATTCGCAAAACACTCGGATCTGCTATCACGGACGGATCCTGCCACTTCATTACTGACAAGCTGTGGGACCTTGGAGCCAACAAAGACATCTCACTTCCCCAGCGGTATCATTCAGGTCCTACTACTTGAGCTACTTGACCAGAATGCATCGAGGAATCTATGTCGGACGAAACTACATACATGGATTGCTTCCCAGCTTTAGGGAAGTTGCGGCGTGTGTAATCTTCTGTGAGTCCTCATATGCCTTTAATGCTCGTTCTTGAAGTATGCGCGATGTTATCAGCAGAACCTCCCGTGCTTTTTCAAGTTCTTGGATCCGCGTTGCTTCTTCTTCGCGAAGGGCTTTTATGTCAGTCAACAAATCCGATTTCTCTCCTTTGATTCCCATCATCTCGATCTCTAGAGCCTCTCTTATAGCCAATTCTGCGTTAATTTCTCACGCCATTCCTTGGCACTAAGTTCTGCTACACTCAGGGCGCCAGGCTACAGTATTTCGAGCGTTCGTTGGGAACCTTGTATGGCGAAGGAGACGGGATGGCGCACCCCTGGCACAGCCTTGTCGGCCTCTTTGAGCACCGTACTTTTCAACCCCCACAATAAGGAACATAGGCTATGACTTCTATCCCACCGCATTCATAGACTGTACATAAGAATGAGCAATGTAGATTTCTGTTATGGCGTCACGGATCGGCAAGCTGTGGAGTCGGTACTGACTCGTTGGCCCGCAGATGGAGAGAACATGAATCAGAGCAGTTCTATAGTCCACTCTAGCAAGAACAATCAGTCGGTAATCACCCAATTGCCACCGTACAGAACCAGAGTATCCAACAGGTTGTTGACCCGAGCAATGGCGGCTTCGAGGAGTTCACGATTCGGTATTCCCATGTGCGGATGTGTCGAAATATCGCGACCAGAGGTATCTCCGACTGTGGCAGAAATATCTGACTAATAAAACGACGTAGAGTACCTACTTCCCCTGTCGAGATTTGTCATCTTCTGCTCATTGGATAGTTTGATCGCACGACCCGTCGATAGATACCTATCCCACGGAGATACGTCCGTCCCAGCTTGAGAATGGATCAAGTTCCTAGGTCGATTCGAATCGTATTGTCATTCCTCATCCCCAAAATCCCCATCAAAGCAGATCTTTCCCCTCCACTACCCGCACTCCCCCGGTCAACATCCACCCAGCTCACCCACACCCATTCCCACCGGGGCATGAAAGATAGAAACCGACCAATCCTGGTTGTTTTCTGATTTCCTTGCTTAATGGATCTCCCCCGCGATCCGCACTTACCATCCCAACACCCATTTCCCAACCACCTCTCCACTATTATACTCTGTCATCCTTGACGGGTGGATGTCCCCATAACCACACTGACCATCCCCATGCCCATCCCCATCCTTTCTCGCCACTTCTGTATTCTGTCTTCCTTGATTGATGGATCTCCCCAATTGTCATATTGATTTGCGTTGTAGAGAAACTTCCCATGGCTCAAAAAAGCTCCAAGAGTCAAACAGACCACCGACGACAGCAGGAAACCACAAACACACCCACTAAGAATCCAGCCCGCAGACCTTCAGTCCAACGTCGACACCTACCGACCCGCCGTTAAGCAAACAGCAGCTTTGGCAAAGACTCACAATATAGCAATCCTCCTCTCGCCATACGTGGACATCTTGGCAACACATAGCGGTACTTCATGACTGAGTTGGCAAACAGGTTGGTTGAGCTGGATCTTGCCCAGTATCTTGACAGGTTCCTAGAACAAGGCTTTGATACATGGGATAGGGATCGCACAACTGATCCCAGTGAGCAGACTTCTACACTTCTCCACCGAGTACCACTGCTGTGCCGCAGTGGAGCAGTTGGCATTGGAGAGTACTTTTTAACGTGGTGTACGTACCGAAAGTCATCCCGTTACAGTTAGTGCGTGGCGGATGGCGCAAGTATGTTCATAGAGAGCAATAAACGAGTGGCGAGAGTGATTTTTGGAAGGATGTGGTAGTGGACTGCAAGTGGACTCCAAAAGCCTACTGCGTTAGAGTCAGGGTGGAACACAAATACTGTCAGAGGAGGCTCTTATACGTTTGACGTCCGCAACGTTCCTCCAGTTCCTGCCCGGGACACCCATCAACTTGTGGACTCGAAACATTTGCTCCAGCAGCCGCTATCCCGTCCAGGAGCGGGAAACGATTTTATTGGGAGATTGATCGGCCACTTTATGGCTGCCTGCATGCTGACCACGAACTAAAGCGTGGTTCAATTCTCCGTTGAACTGTGTAAACGCTCTTAGCCCTGAAGCGGACGGAAAGGCT
>JPKC01000495.1:0-38833 GCA_000750925.1 Pseudogymnoascus sp. VKM F-4518 (FW-2643) | reverse complement strand
AAATGCACGGGGTTCGTTGAGAGTTCCGTAGGTTGTGGTGCATGCTATAGTGTCTGGTTTGTACAAGGTCCAAAGGAGGTCAAACGTAATGAGAGGGGGACATCTTTCTAGCATCGGATACAGGGTCTGCTTTATTTCCGCATAATCTTCGTCTAGATAGTTCAAAAGAACTTTGACATGTTTGATCTTGTCGCCATTTTTCGTTTCTGTCCGTGTAGCCTCGTTCCCAGTATCCATGGTCGATTCCAACCTATTTAAAAACATTCGGAGATCCTCGAGATACAGGAATAGCACGTTTGGGTCTATTGCTGGATTCTCCTCACTCAAGCCTACACCTTTGATGCCACCCATAACAACGTCCAAGGCTTCTTTCAATAACTTACTCTTAATATCGACTCTCGTCATCTTATACTTCCCCTCACAGTCAAACGCACGCCTGATGCTGAACAGGTACCGGTCACACTCTGCGGGGTCGTAAATGGTGCTGTCCCAGAGTTGATCCACCCTATTGAATTCGGGTTCAAAGCCTGTCTCCTTACACTTATTCCTACTCATGTTTGTAGCAGTTTCATAGCTACTGCTCTCACCGTTTCCGTGTATAACTTTTCCAGCCTTATTCATGGTCTTGTTTTGTAGCCGTGGGCTGTCCATATCCAATTACACTCGGGTGTGATCCGTATATAGTGATAAAATAGAATATACTGCGGCATTATATAACTGTTGGCAACTGCCTTTATATAGACAAATTAATGCATTACACGCAGATCCATTATCGACTTCGACCTAGTTAACATGGCTCTTAATGCTAGATCCAATAATGGCCGTTTCAATACGGTTATAATCGCCCCAAAAATAGCATTCTCCCCAGCCAGCCATTTTTGGCGTTAGGGCGAGCAACGCAGCTTCGTAGATCTTACAGTATCTAGCTGGTTGGGAGGGTTACGTTAAAAAGTAGATTGAAATTAAAGGAACTTAGCAAATATTAATTTATGCTTGAGAAGGACTACGTACGTCGTCTGCGGCTTAGGAATATCGAGCATGTTGTGTGGCACCATGGAGAAACTCGATATGCTCCGATAGTTGTGGTCAGCGCTGACCGTGCAGCATCGACGGGGTTCATCACATATGCATCGATTAGGCCGGGTTTACAGTGTTGGGGCGGTAGGGTTAGAGTTAAGTGTACACCGAGATTTATTGCTTCACGCCCCATGGGGCTTCGGATTTCCGACCTTGAAATTTTTCAATTTCGCACTTCCAGTATGAGGCCCCACGGGGCGTCAGATTCCCGACTTTGTAATTCCCAAATTTCTCACCTCCCATATCTGGCCCCACGGGGCTTCGGATTTCCAACCTTGTTTTTTTTTCAATTCCGCGTTTCCAAGGCCTCATGGGGCTCGATCTATTCATTTGTTCCTGAACTTGCTAGCTTCAGCACCCAGATGGATTTTGTCGTGACCGGCATTATGTTTGAAATGCCGGCTATCGTCTTGTGTCTCAGTGAAGTCTCATTCTACGGAAACGATTGGGCTCCTGAGGTGTTTTAGCCACTGCGTTCCGACGACTAGGTTGCTTACTATTGTTAAACCATCATGGGTGACCGCAGCAACAACCGTGCGCTGATTTTGCTCGATCTCGATCTTGATCTCCCCGCTGGCGTTTATTCGCATGAGGTTCTTGCCTTAACTCCACTACTATAGCCTGTATTGAATCATTTCTCTCTACCACATCAGAATTCTGTCCACGGTGGAATGTATTCACCCGTCTGAGCGGGATAACAACTTGGGGTTATATCAAACATTGTCGCCGACTTTATTGCCTTGTCCCCCTAACGCGTCCTGTTGGTACCATTTGACGCGCCGTTGGACGTTGGGACGTTGGTGGAGGAAGTGGGTTGTCCAACGATCACACCGTTCCCATTTGATGTGGTACCGCCATCTGCCGACGCGGGCTCAGTGTTCTGCTGCGAATTGGCGGCTTCACTGCTGGAAGCTGGAGCTTGGATAGCAGCTCCAGTAGAGCCGGGCTGGGAAGGCGTTGGAGTGTGGGAATTTTCGGCCATGTTCCTGATGAAAACTGCTGCCGGAGGAGCAAACAGTTTGCAGTTTATAGGACGTGGTATAAGAGAATTTGGAAGGGCTGAGCTCATTACCGTAAAGGCGTGAGGAGTATTCTAGAAAAGGACAACTCGTTGGCTTCTTATAATCTTCAGATTGATGCCACCATTTGCCTGCTTCTAGATTCAGCTAGCCCATATTTCCATTTTAAGAGCTGAGAAGTCCTGCCCCGTGCTTTAGATGGTATTGCAACCCACTTTCAAAGGTTCCACATTGTAACCATGCCTTTAGGTCGCCGGGTGAGATAGAAAAAAAAGTACCGGACACTCCCCGCTCCCCGGAAGGATGTAAACCACCCAAATCCCTCTTGTCGTCGTTGATGTTAGCGAATCCTAGCTAAAGGAGAAGAGCAGTGACAATCAGCTGAATATGTGGCGGGCTGAGGGGGCTGCATCTAGTCGGCGTTGAGCCCTGCTCCTAGCCCGTTCCGTATCTCATGTTCATGTGACACGAAACGGGCTAGGAGCAGGGCTGCCACGGGGGGCCCATGGCAATCAATCTAAACATTGATGGAGACTAGTAAAACGGTCGTTTGGTTTCAATTCGAGAGGAAGATGGAATGTCGAAGCACAGCTCCTTCATTTTAGATGACTCTGAGAGACGTGACTCGATTGATACATGGAAGAAAGCGAAGCACTATCCTCAAAGCAACTCACCGAGCTCAGCCTCACCGCAAAACACGTGTGAGACAATGTTATAACATGTGCATCTGGGTTTATGACAGCCCATAAACTGCAATATTTAAGCGGAATATGCCACGTAACCTCTGTTGGTGGTCTATCTTGGGTGCTCACTATCGTTGCCGCGACGCCTTGATAATATTGGTGGCGTCTTGTGGGTAGTCCCGTGCGCACGCAAAGGCCGCCACAGTGGGTTTCGGAATGTTCAGCTCAATTTGAACTCAATATATCGGGGCGGCTCAAGAAGGCGTCAAGGAGGCGTTTCGCTGTTCGATATCACTTTGTCAACACCCCCGATTGAGCGCGATCTTCTTTACGATTCGTCCTATACTGCCTAGATTGTGATTGAAGCCCAATTGTGGCTGATACTAAGGTTGCACAGCCTCACGTTTCTGTTATGCTCCAGCCGAGCATGAACACAGCAACACTACTCCTTGACCAGTAGCAATTCCACTGCCTCAACTATTTGTTTGCCTTGCGACGTCAGCTTTCGAGCGGCAACCTGGATGTACCTAATGAAACCAACACACGTGGTTAAGATGTCAGCCTCACTCTCACTCGCACCCTGTATCGCTGCGAAAGCCCCTGCCTGCATGTTGGCTGAATCGAAAGTGAATCATCCGTTCTTCCACCGCTTTCTTATCCCAAGACACACTCGACGGTCTATTAGGCATGTGGCTGGCAGGTAAGCGAGGCGGCCTGTTATGCGACATGTTGGGTTTAGTTGATCTGTGCACGGGACGTTTCCAATGCACAAACATTCGTTTGCACGGCAATGTGCTCGTCTCATATGTATTGGCGGGGACGGCTGTAGGAGAATTGCCATTGCGGCATCTTGCTCGAGCCGCCTCTAAATCAGCACCAAACTCCTCCGCTTCCCGTAGGTAGTAATGTCTGTCTCTTACAACGCGTGTGGGACTTTCCGGAGAAGCGGATCTCCGGCGGCTGCGTCGGGGTCGGTGGAGTTTCGTGTCCATCGCTTCTGCGTAACAGAAGAAGTGGGAAGATTTCGGAGGAGGGTTGATTAGATGGATCTGCCTAAAGACAAATGATCGAAGCCTTATTCAATGGGGGAGGCGGTCGACGTTGATGTGAAGTCGAAAGATTAAAACCAAAGGAGGAAGTCCATGGAACCTCAAAGACGGAATCGATTGCAAGGATGAGTCAGTGGATGACTGGTAAGGGTTCGCCAGGACCACCTGATCATCGAGACCACCCGGTGAGGGATAATCAGCGGCCCCTCAATTTAGTGACTGGATCCGTGGATGCGCGGCCCCTCCCTAAATTGAGGGGCCGCACAACGGCGCCAAAAGTATCCGTAATATCTTCTATATCACGTGGTATGGAGCGCGTGATCTTACGCTTTCGTCTTGCAAACAGCACTACGGTACTTGGCATCCGTATATCAGCCTGGCGTCGGCAGATCATTATTCCGGGTAGGCTAGAGATGCCTTATCAATTAGACTTGTGTACAGCAGTTGTGGCTCGCAGAGCAAATTCATGATTGCAGCAGCTCCGCTGGCTGGATAACTGCAGCCCCAGGCACACGAATTTCAACGGACCTCACATTAATTCTAACAAGTTTTGTACTAAAAGTTTCGAAAGTCCATCCTATCCCTCCCAACCATTTCACCCTTCAGACAATAATCCCGAGCCATACGCCTAGAGCTTAGACTGCCTGTGTCTGCGTCTTCGATTCGGAAACGTGTACTAATTTCGATCTGTGAGACGGTCCGCCCAGCCAAAGCCACCAACCCGAGACGATGGCCGCCGTGAGGGGGATGACGACAACCCAATATATCCAAAACTTGGTAGAGAAGCCCCAGCCGTCGTTCTCGACAAAGGAGAAAAAGGTGGTGCTGAATAGTCCCTGGGTGAGATAATCAGACAAAGCTAGCTCTTGCTCCATGTCGCAGCCTCGAAGGACTACTTACTGCTACGAAGGTGGCAGGCAAGAACACCATGGCTAGTATAGTGACGGATTTCATAATTCGGTTATCCATGCTCGCTAACGTGTTGTATGCCTGCCGTTGCTTTAGCTTGCTTTACGAAAATCGAGCTTCCCAGTCAGTTTACCAGAGTAACTTCTCCATTAAGCCGATTTAAAGTAGCCTGTGCTCGCGACCTGATGCTCTTCATCATCTGAAGCTGGAACGCCATGTATTCCCCAGCCTGGATTTGGTACGTCTTGTCGATTCCGGTCCGTAGTAGGTCGAAGTTCACATTCTGTTGGGTTATCATCCGCTCCATCGTCTCGATGGCAACCGTTTCG
Organism: Pseudogymnoascus sp. VKM F-4518 (FW-2643); assembly: GCA_000750925.1. Lineage (NCBI taxonomy): Eukaryota > Fungi > Ascomycota > Leotiomycetes > Thelebolales > Thelebolaceae > Pseudogymnoascus > Pseudogymnoascus sp. VKM F-4518 (FW-2643). The sequence continues at coordinate 33,767 of JPKC01000495.1, read as the reverse complement.
ATTTCGACAAGGTGACGAGCATGCCTGGCCAGGTCGTGGAGCTCCTCGAAATCAGGTCTCTCTTTTCGGTTCTATAGTCGGTTAGCGTAGACTTGCCTAATTCATAGCGTAACCACGCAAGCGGCTTGCCATAGGATTCTATGTTTGAGATGCCATACTTTCTCGACCCTACGAACTGTCTTTACCACTCGCCATGTGTCGTCATCACACGCTCTGACCACTTCGTCCAAAATTGGACGCAGCATCGCAAACGGATCATGTGGATTAAAGGCTGGCCATGTTCGAAGCTCTTGTTTGATTCGCACTCTCATCTCCGACGGCGTGCCGATACATAGGACGCGCGCAGTGTCAGGCGTACTCCACAGTGCAAAGAATGCCATCTCATACCACACGTAAGCCTCTCCACCATATAATTTCCTCTCATCTGGCTGCACGACTTTTTTAGTGAGGATACGGAACCATGTACCTAGATACAGCAATACCTTGATTAGCCTATACACCCATCGGGATACACCCTATAGCGAGTGAAACGTACTGAGACCAACGAGGTTCCCCTCGTCACCCAACGAGCTCCTGCATCCAAAGTACCCGTTGAGTTCGGTGCATAGTTTGCTGGATAGAATATCTGGAACCTGGAATGGCTCGAGGATTTTACGCCGATTAGCCTCCGTACATTGGTTTTTAAACCAGTCTCCGTTTTCTAAAAAGCTTAATGGTATTAGCCACTGTCTAAGCTATAGGCTTGGGCCCTCCTAATACATAAAGCAAACTTCATCCTGCACGGTGGTTTCTATAAGATCGATGGGCTTCAATCGCCAGATTTTCGATTTTGCTTGCCGAGTGTCAATAGTCGCTCGCCGTAAATGTTCGCAGATCCTCTTACCGTCGTACGTCAGCACCGTTGAAGCCATGGAGAGTTTGGCTGAAGGCGCAGAATCGATCGACTCGTTTACGGGTGATGACTCTCAAGGACTCTCAAGGTCACAGAAAATCTTTTGGATGAGTGCCGTGGCAGTGCAACCCCCGCAAAGCCCGAGTCGAACTAAAAGGTAGACGCAAGAAGAGCTCGCCAATAGTCACACCGGCTCGGGCCGCAAACGCTACTCCCCCAATCGCCCCTTGTAGCAATATTCACGTGACACAGTGTTCTGAATCACCTAAAACTCGGATTCAGTAAGTTAGCCATGTACTGAGATAGAAATATACGATATATCTTTCTTAATACCCCGTTACCGCTATGACGGCTGTATACTTTTCGACCCTGAGCTTATATCACGTTGCGAGGACGGATTTGATTGAACCTCTCTGGTACTTTTTTTGGGACTTCCGTAACACAGCCTGGTCATCGCACCCTTCTGTATGCTTTTCTCAACCCCGCTTCTGCTTACCCAATGAAGTTAAGAGGAGCTCAGCCGCCAGCAGGTTAGGCAGCCGGGCCGTCACAACTTCTCAGTTCCTGCCCAAGACAAACGAGCTTTATTCCTCAACCCTCGACCCTCTCTATTCACAAAAAGCAGGGTCTTTCATGTCCGCTTCCGAACATAAGCTTGATTTCCTTTGATTGTGCACACATTGCGCCCGATCCAGACAGCCTTCGGTTCAGCTCTGACGACAAGCCATCCAACATACCCATCTCACTCCCCCCTTCTTTGCATGTCGTGGTAATTAGATCCATAAGCGCGACATCATTTATCACTCTTTATGGTTCTTTTTTGCTATTAGGTAGTCAGAAACCGCTCTATGTAGTTGAGAAACGTGCTAGCTTCCTACGATATCTCCTTTCCGCCTCGACATCCCACGAGCGAAACATAGCGAACGGCGGAGCCCACGCATAGAAGTCGCCGCTTTCCTCTACCATGTCGAAGAGATTGAGCCATGAAGATTACACAGTGGGATGGATCTGCCCGCTCGAGGTGGAGCAGATCGCAGCCCAAGAGATGCTCGATGAAGAACACGAGCGTCTTGGTCAACAACCTGCCGACCACAATGTCTACACACTCGGAGAAATCCATGGCCACAACGTTGTTATCGCCGGGTTGCCTACGACTGGCAACAACCCAGCCGCCACTGTTGTCGCACAGATGAGAACTACTTTTCCGCAGATCAGATTCGGGCTACTAGTTGGCATCGGTGGCGGTGTTCCCGTAACCACTGATAACGGCATGATTCGACTCGGCGACGTTATAGTCAGCAAGCCAACAGATGCGCACACAGGCGCTGTGCAGTACGATCACGGCAAGGCTGAGGTCGGTGAATTCAAGCGCACTGGCGCTTTAGCACCGCCACCTGCGGTACTCCTCAATGCTGCTCAAAATCTTGGGGCTCGTCGCGCGAGAGCACGGAAAGATCCCATCGCAGAGAATGTCAAGCGCATCGATACGAGTATCAGAGGCTTGAGGAGGTACAAGTACCCAGGCCGTGGAGAGGATATTTTGTTCAAACCAGACTACATCCATCTCGATCGAAAGCTCTCCTGCAAGCAGTGCGGCTGTGACACGACTCAGTGTGTGACACGTGAGGTTGATCAGGATGACGAGGACGAAGACGACGACGGGTCTTATGTTGTCGTTCATAGAGGAACCATAGCGTCTGGGGAAGCCGTGTTGAAGAATGGTATTAAGAGAGACAAGTTAGCGAACGAACATGGAGTGCTATGCTTCGAGATGGAGGCCGCAGGTGCTCTGATTGATTTTCCCTGTATCGTGGTCCGCGGAGTATCGGACTACTGTGACTCTCACAAGAACGACAAGTGGCACGGGTATGCGGCGGGTGTTGCAGCGGCGTACGCGAGGCAGCTTTTCGCCTATATGCCAATCGACGAAGTAAAGCGGTGTGTGTTTGCATCTGACAACTAGCTAGATCTTGCCATTTAGCTAATCAACCGTAGTTGTGTCTCTCAAGCTGCTGAAAAGAACATCCATTATGTGAAGCTCCGGCAAGATGACCATGACAGGCAGGAAATTTTAGATTGGCTTACACCAACCGACTATGCGCGTGAGCAGAGCGGCTTCATTAGTCGACGAGAGGCAGGAACTGGTCAGTGGCTTTTGGAATCGGCAGAGTTCCAGGCGTGGGTAAAGACCGACCAGCAGGTGTTGTTCTGTCCAGGAATTCCTGGAGCGGGAAAGACAATTCTCACCTCAATTGTGGTCGACTATCTACATGCAAATTTCCAGAAAGACACGAATATTGGCATCGCGTATCTATACTGCAACTTCCGTCGGCAAGACGAGCAGAAGGCCGAAGGACTTCTCGCAAGTCTGCTAAAGCAGCTAGCTCAAGGCCTCTGTTCTCTACCAAAGAGCGTGAAATCTCTCTACGACAACCATAAAAAGAACCGGACGCGACCAACATTTAATGAAATATCGAGTACTCTTCAATATGTCGCTGCTCTATATTTGAGAAGATTCATCGTCGTCGACGCACTTGATGAATGCCAGGCATCTGATGGCTGCAGGACGAAACTTTTGACACAGATCTTTGCCTTGCAGCAGGCGAAGTCTAAATCAAATATCTTTTTCACTTCGAGATCTATTCCACAAATCGACATACACTTTAAAACCAGCATGCGATTGGAGATCCGGGCAAGCGATCATGATGTGCAGAGATACTTAGATGGTCATATGTCGGAGCTGCCTACATGTGTTCGGAGCAGTTCAGAATTGCAGACTGAAATAAAGACTGAAATTGTAAAAGCAGTTAATGGGATGTATGTGACTTTGAGCTGTTATATGAACAATGCTTACGACTCGATAGGTTCTTGCTTGCACAGCTCCATTTTCGGTCGCTAAAGGGCAAAACGTCCCCAAAGGCTATCCGTACTGCTTTGAAGAAGCTCTCAACTGGAAACGACGCATACGATGACGCATACAACGACGCTATGGAGAGAATTGGAGGCCAGCTCGCAGGCGAAAAAGAGCTTGCAAAGCAGGTCCTCTCATGGATCACTTGTGCAAAGAGGCCGCTGACGACGTCTGAACTTGAGCACGCACTTGCTGTAGAGGCTGGGAAGTCACAATTTGACAAGGAGAATTTGTCTCCAATAGAAGACATGGTTTCAGTGTGTGCTGGATTAGTTACTGTTGATGGGGAAAGCGCTATCATTCGGTTAGTCCACTATACTACACAAGAATACTTCGAGCGGACGCAAAAAAAGTGGTTTCCGATGGCGGAAGCCGAGATCACAGCTACCTGTGTGACGTACCTCTTCTTCGACGTCTTCCAGAGCGGGTTTTGCGACACGGACGAGGAGTTTGAGGCGCGACTGCGCACAAATCCGCTCTACGACTACGCCGCACACAACTGGGGCCACCATGCTCGCAAGGCTTCGACTTTAGGCCAGGCGTTGAGCCAGGCGATTGTAAGCTTTCTGATCTGCGAACCTAAGGTTAATGCGTCGAGCCAAGGGTTATTAGCCATCAAGAGACTTTTATATTACTCGGATTACAGCCAAACTTCGAGGAGGATAACAGGGCTGCATTTGACAGCATACTTTGGGGTTGAGGCCGTCGTGCAGCTGCTGCTCGAGACAGGCAAGGCCGATGCCGACTCGAAGAACACCCAGGGTCGGACGCCGCTATCGTGGGCTGCTGAGAACGGGCACGAGGCCGTCGTGCAGCTGCTGCTCATGAGAGGCAAGGTCGATGCTGACTCGAAGGACGACCATGGTCGGACACCGCTGTGGTATGCTGCTGGGAACGGGCACGAGGCCGTTGTGCAGCTGCTGCTCGAGACAGGCAAGGTCGATGCCGACTCGAAGGACAACCACGGTCGGACGCTGCTATCGTGGGCTGCTGAGGACGGGCACGAGGCCGTCGTGCAGCTGCTGCTCGAGACAGGCAAGGCCGATGCTGAATCAAAGGACGAATACTATGATCGGACGCCGCTATCGTGGGCTGCTGGGAACGGGCACGAGGCCGTCGTGGAGCTGCTGCTCGAGACAGGCAAGGTCGATGCCAACTTGAAGGACAACGAGGGTCAGACGCCGCTATCCTGGGCTGCTGAGAACGGGCACGAGGCCGTCGTGGAGCTGCTGCTCGAGACAGGCAAGGTCGATGCTGATTCGAAGGACGACCATGGTCGGACACCGCTGTGGTATGCTGCTGGGAACGGGCACAAGGTCGTCGTGCAGCTGCTGCTCGAGACAGGCAAGGCCGATGCCGACTCGAAGGACGAATACTATGTTCAGACGCCGCTATTGCGGGCTACTGATAATGGGCACGAGGCCATCGTGCAGCTGCTGCTCGAGAAGGGCGGCAAGGTGGATGCAAAGAATAGCTCGCGCTGAGGTAGATGCAAAGGATGGCGATGGCCGGACGCCGCTGTCCTGGGCCGCAGAAAAGGGATATGAGGTGGCGGAGCAGCCTCAAGCGAGAAGCTTTGGTAGTAGAAGATCTTTATGGCCTTGTAGCGCTATTTGCACTTTGATCATCGATGATCCCTTACGACCCGATGGTCTCTCATTCGCGGCATATGCGCCGACACCCAGTGGAACCCAGCCGTCGTATTCACGTGCTCTGAGAGCGTAGGCCACTTAGAGCACTAAGTGATTCTGGAGGCGGAGAGGGGTCCAAATTCACCAACTCACCTTGTGATACTCAACGAGCAACTCTCAATCCACCCTTTTCAATCCACCCTTTGTAATCCCACCCTTCGATACCTAATAGCGAACCGCAGAGTTTCGAATCCTTTTTGATCTTTGCGATGTTATAAACGTAAGTTGTCTGCTCAGTAGGTCAGCCAATATCTCCGCCTAATATCTTTAGGAATTACCCCGCTTACCCCCTTACGCACCTCGCAGGGTAACTTGCTTGTCGCCTCATCAACGTCACGTCTACTTCCCCGCATACCCCCTTACGCCTCGCGCGGTAAGCTATCGCCTCCAGCCTCCTTTCTTTGAACAACTGTTACTCATCGTCACCCTAATCCAACCCGGTTCTTGCTCGCTTGCTTACCTGCTATCATGTCCACCAATAAGTACAACCCCTTCCAAATCATCCACCGAGCTTGGTTCTCGGCCTCCAAAACTAACACTACCCAACCTCGTTATAGCCTTATTACTCATGCTGCCTCGATAGTCCTCCTTGGTTTGTGTTGTAGCGTCGTGTGACAACTTTGCTGGATCTGTCGTCGCTCGATTTCTTTATTCTGATAGATCCATCTTGAAAAAATTTCTTGGGATCATAGCTAGTAGGCATCTCTCAACATAGCCTCGGCGGCAGCCAGAATGCGGACTAGGTTAGGATTTGTAGCACCCTCAGCACCTCCATCGACCTCTAGGGGAGAAATAGTTGAAGAACAGTGGCATATTAATAACAGATTATAAAATGGCGAGGGAGAGACTTGATGTACATAAATCGTAGATTCGTCTCGCGACGGGGTGCGTCTCTCCACCCAGGGACGGACGTTATACTGTTACCTCAAATAATGCCGCCTGACCAACCACCTTTTGCACCACGATATATTGTGCCAGATCAAATAAACTCTTATTTTCTAAACGACTAAGTTAAATCTCTCACATTTCATCCAACAGTGAATTTCCAAAGAAAATTATTGCCCCGCCCCCACAAAAAGGCCCAAGTTTCACACCGGATTCATCATGCATCATATAGATAATATAAAACGCCTTCTTTCTTCCAATTTGGGGTCGTTTTTAACACAGATAGGAATTTCTCTCCAAAAAGTTGCTTCTAGTTCCTTTTTCTCGCTAGAATTATTCCCGTCATAAGAATAATGGCATACCATGTAAATCCACCTTAGAGATTCCGTAGCAAATCGAAGATAATATGGTTGCTCAACCCTAGATAGCCGACCAGAATACCGAGTTAGACAATATTTGGCAATAGAACCTGCGGCATGGATAAAATTGTCTTCAGTTTTCAACATTCGGCCAAACGCATCTTCAAGTTGTAATATCTCGCGGATTTTCGATCCCGCCGGCCGGTACTCATCATTGACCATTATTTTCTTTACAGTCGTATCTCCCAACCCCCCGTCGGCACATGCATATAGGTCAAGAGCATAACCTTCGTTTTTGTCCACATAACAATACTGGCCGCTGCGTAGGCAGGCTAATGCAACGTCGCAAAGTACACAATAGCTTAGGTGCGTTCTTATTTCGTCGTCCTTAGTTACCTTTTCAAGTTCGAATGTAGTAGAAACATCTTTGAATTCATTAATTTCGTTGATTAAGGTTCGCCAGACTTTCAAAAAGTTGTTTGCACTATTCGGGAAGCTTTCCTGCATAAATAATAATTTTGCTTGCTGGATGGAGGATTCAGCTACAGTTGGTGCAGCTGAGTGTTCCTTGAAGAAGCTCTCTGTTGCCAACCGGTCTCCCAGGTCTGTTCGTCCGAAATCCTGTGGCGAGTGGTCCCCCATTGTAAGAGGGGTAATTGATGATTTCTATATTATTGAACGTTCGAGAAAAGAAGTTATATATACTTGAGGGAATATGACCTTTATAAGGTCCTCGATAATATAACATGACTTGTTAATATGACTGTCATCGTAGATGTGGTCTATAGTGGAGCAATAGAGCCGCTTGACCTTACTAACCTAGTGGTTAGCTGTAGAGGCTGCTGACTGCGACTCTTTATCGTTGTCTATTGATAGTAATTCTCGTGGACTTATGATATGACCCCTCTAGCGTTGAGCGTCCGGATTTTCCGTTAAGATACATTGCTTCTACACACACACACACACACAATTTATTTACGCCCGGCGGCTAACCCGATAGGGCAACTAAGTAGGACCCGAAACTGGCTTTCCCAGACACAATCTTATAAATATAGCGCCCCACTATTACTAGCGCAACGCTTTGCTGCTTTAAGTAAAGCGTAATATAAAGATATGTTCAATCGTCATCATCTACATTTGGTCATCAGCCGCTGTCGCTTTCACTAAGTTACACAGTATAGTAGAAGGAAAATCTACTTCCGCCTAAAAGTGCTATTTATTTTAGTTCGAATCCCTACTTTGTATATGTACTCAGGTTAATTTAGGTCAATGCTCGCCAAAAACATGTGGACACTCCGCGTTACTCTCGGACTTCTTTATCAATTGTCTTCAAGACTTGGGTCTATATTATTTCTTTATAGATCTTCTCCCTAAGTGCCTCGAACTTTGAAGAGACTCTGATAGTTGCGATTGAGCAAGGGGAACAGCCGAAGCGGCGATCGATGGCGTCGACGAACGATCGACAGCATGGTCAAGAGCAGTTATTTTCTCCGTTTCAGACCAGTTTCGTAGGGATAAATAGCTGAAGAAACAGTGGTAAATTGATAACAAATTTTTACACTCCCGAGGGAGAGGCTTGGGATACTTAAATCCGTAGATTTGTCTCGCGACGGGGTGCGTCTCTCGACCCAGGGACGGATATTAATATTATAAGTTATTCAAACTCTCAAATATTCTACCCTTGTCCGATGAACCACCAGAAGCGTCGTTTTTACTGTCGAGTGGTTCAATAATAACGACTTCGCTCTGTGGTATCTCAACAGCAAAATTTTGCTGTTCGGCGTCCCTCATGAATTTTAACATAAGCTCATCGGGTTCATCCAAAGACTTCCCTTTGACCAGCCTCAAATGCTTTAAACACATCCGTTAAACCAACCATATCAGTACAGTACACTGTTACCAAATCCTGAACTAATCCCTCCGGTCCCTCCGTCCAACTGCCAATGCGACCCCCTGGTGTCTCGTTCTCGCTTTATCCTGCAATCCCTTCAAGAGCAAAGGTAAGGCACAGAATATATAAAGTATAGTTGATGTTGAATTATTAACTCACGTGACTACTTAGGCCGCTGTGCAAAATGTGTTTTCCAAGTCTTCATACTCAGCAGCTTAGGATTCACCCAGTCCTGACCAAGTTTACGTTCATGATTAGGCTCTTTGTAGATAGTCAGTAATTTCATATTCTGTCAGTGCTTACTGTATTTGATATCATTCTGGCAAAGTACTCGGAAATCGTCCACAGTCATAGAGCCAACTAGACAGCACGCTGGGATCCATTGCTGAGCCAGCCAGTGATGATTTGATATTCCCTTGGGCCCTTCAGGGTTCTTTTGGTAGTGGTAACGCTCCTCAAGTGTAATTCTGAAAGCAAGGTCGTGACTTGTTTTTGTATGTGGATTAAGCAGCTTCAATGACACCCAATTCGCCTTCCAGTGTATCAGAATGTTTAAATAGTCTTTTAATAACCACTACACGTATCAGAATCTCAAATCATCTTTAAATAAGTAAGTATACCACGCATTAGATGAACACGCGCGCACGGCGATGAGCGAAACCTTGGCAGCAGTTGGGAGGGACGGGAAGGGGAATGCGGGTTACACTATTTCTACACTTACTCAACCACAGACTTAGTAGATTAATACGGAGGACGGACACGGAGATGTATATAATTTCTTTGTGTTCGGGTTGTACGCGTACGCATGTAACAGTAAGCGCCGCCACAGATCGATCTCCACCAGATCACTGCCCAATTTGCTCCCGTGGTTCAGCCCTGTCTGGTGGTTGCTGCGGCCACTTTTTGTCGTCAGCGTCAGCGTTTGTTGGGCAAACATCACAACCAACACACCGTAGCGGTAGAAATAACGGCACTGGATTACGGGTCACCTATGGTAGACTGCAGTGGTAAGTGGATAATAAGTTGGAATAGAAACAAGTCACAGCAGAACCATAGTAGAAACACCCACAACAACCGTAAAAACGCAGCAACACGTGGGCTCCTGGCCCACTTCCCGTCTTCGTGCATGTCCTCTGTAGCCACAGCCCCTTGAGCTGCGAAAAGGTATCCACAGCCTGTATTCCGTAGAAGCTGGGGCCCTCTGGTTCGCTGGCTGAACCACTCGCACACCCTGTCCAGGTTCCTCGACTGCATCTCAAAGAAGTCCATCCAGCGGTCGATGACGCAGCGGATTCGACTATCAGCGTCCACCATGACGAGGATAACGGGGATGATAATATCTGGGTACTGACATCCCCGGCCGCTTTCTGCCCATTCCCTGGGTCCAGCGGTCGCAGGTGATCCTTGGCACAAGGCACCAAGGACAGCTAAGGATCTGGCCTTGTGTATGTCGTAGCATCCTTGGCTGGAACAGCGAGGCGGACATGCCTACCTAAAGCACTATCGCAATCGAGTGTCCGATGAGGGCATTTTGGTACCAGGAGCTGGAAGTGGCAGACCACGCGGCAGTCGCGCTACTCCTCTAGCCATTCCTGAAGCGAGTCGAAGACTTTCTGTTCGCCTTTGGTTAGGTCGCCTTGATTGAGTACGCCGAGGACTCTTTTAGTCTTATCAATGTTTGCTTCGACCCGGTCGTTATGTCTCGCCCAGAATGGGAATAAGCCGTGCTTATCGCTAGGTGTGGTGTCAGGCTGTGCCTAGTCTATACTAGAGTCGCTCTGCTCTGCTGAGACTGGACTATGCACTTCCCCTCGTCTCCAGGCATCCACCCGAGTATTGATTGTCTTGATCGCCTCTGCTGAGGAGGAGTCTGCTGTCTGGCTCGGACTTGGTGATGCCCCCCTCCGGCCCCGCTTTGCGACCCAGGGACGGTCACCCTCGGAGCTGCTATCAGCATCAAAGTCGCTGCTAGCATCGTAGTATCTTCGCTTTCCAGCAGGTCGTTCGAGTGCTGGGCTACGTGTTCCGGCCAACCCTTCTTGAATCTCTCCTGAAACGTTGTCCCCTAGAACCTCAGCCATGATTCGTAGCTGGAAACTGTCATATGGCTTGAAGGGAATGGCCCTGCACAAGACTGTGGGCCACGTGGTGTGTTCTGCGCGGATGGTCGGTTTGTCAAGCATCTCAAGGACTTCGGATGAAATTTCGGCCTCGAAGATGTACATAAATGTAGAATCCGAGTCGATCGTTACGAGAAGGCGCGACTTGAGTGATCAGCGGCATGTAGTGTGCAAATAAGCCGAGGCTTCCGAGTATCCGGATGTTATGGGAGAAGGGGTATGAAAGAGGACTTACTACATGACTTGCTGACGGCCCCACACTCCGCGCCTGAAGTTGGGCAATGGAAAGTAATATACACACCAGATAAGGATCCCGAGACCATTCATTGGGGGTTATTCTAGACAGCTTTCGGAGAGCCTTGCTTCGCCCAGCAGCATTGTAACCTTCGCCAGGATGCAATTGGGGTTTTAGCATCCGCCAACGTTGATCTTTGACATTTGAGTAATTGAAGTAGCCAACCCACGGCTGAACCGCTTCGTTGAGTTGTCCATTGCGAGAGAATACGACGTAGTCGGGCTGGTGCACAGAGCCACCCGCAAAGAAAAAGTGAGGCTGCATGCTGCTTCCAAAAGTGATCAGCTATAGGTAACACTATTGCAGCGCATAGAGTTGCGCACGTACCGAGCTTTCTCAAGAGAGCTTCCCTCGGAAGTAAGCAGATTTGTGATAGAAGAGCTCTTCAAGCTTGGTGAGGTACTCGTTGCGAGACTCCGGGCGTATTGCGCAACCTCACTATAGGACTCCCAACGTTCGTTATTAGAAGACCTGTCGCCATTGCTTTGTCGTTTATCAACGTGGTCGGGGCGTCCAAGGGGCTCGGTTTTGTCGCTGGTTCTGTCGATTTCTTGGAAACGACACCCCAACAGCTCAAGGAGACGTGGGGTCCAGGTGAGGGGATCCGCGCAGAGACTACCGTGATGGCGAATGAGCTCATAAAGTGTTATTGTAATAGGAGCACGCATAGTCATGCATTACAGTGGCATTATCTGCGGTGCTGAGAGAGAAGGCGGAAGATTCTACGTCGTTCCGCGTGGACGCGATGTGCTATCACCACGAGCCGGAGAATTATTTTTCCGCTCGCCACTCCGTTACCTCATTTATCTAGTTGGGAGATAGGCAAAGCCAGCTCCCCGACCGCTCTACACCACAGTATTGTTTGAAATGGCACCATATTTCGCCACTGTCACATCTGAGTCCACTTTTAGAGCTCGATTTGCCGCTGAGGAGCGAAAGACATTTTCAGAATTACGTGAGGTTTCAGCGAGTGAGTGGGGGCGTGAGCATCTATTTGCATGTCGTGTTGTACCGCGAGAGACACAGCACAATATTCTCCCAGTGTTGTTGCCATACGCCTTCCCGGGAGATGCTCATACTTCTCCGGAAATCATTGATTTTCTCGACGGCCCAACAGGAGAGCACATGGGCCAAAGCGAGCATCTTCTTGTACGTAACTGTGGCATTTCTCTCGGTAATATCTGGGCAGCAATGGCATTGTTGAAAGGACATCGGAATCGTCGCAGAACAGATATCAAGGGCGATTCAGGGGACGAGAGTGACAGCGAGGTAGAAGAATCGAGGCCCAAGCGTATCAGGCGGAACACCACCCCGGAAAACTTCGTCAACTCTAGTATGATACAGATCGGTTCTAGCAGCCCCACGGGTGAGGGCTCCCAAGTCGCATCATCTGTAGGCTATGTCGATGTGGCGTCTCACACACTCCTCATGCCTCCCGAAGATGGGACGTTAAGGCTTGCATCTTGCGCCATTCGTCATATATTGTACTTTGCACCGCCCCAGGATTCCAGCCGTTTGGCAACGGTCGTGGAATTTCGCGATGCTAAAACGAGACTCACCGCATGTACTCCCGTCTTAGAGCGGAGGTTGGTAGCAACGGATGACGGAGGCCTCTGTTTACGGCAGCGGTCAAATGATAGTTTTACAGTGGTAAAAAATCGTGTCGCGTTATTGGAGGCAAAGAGACGGTTTCAGTGCATAGAGAATGGCAAACCAGTTATCTCTGATAATTGCTTGGCCCAAATGACCTGCGAGGCCCTGGTGGCTAGATTGACTGATCCGCTGAAAGAATTTCGGCATGGAAGGTACAGTACCGTTTTACCGGCGACGTCTACCGTAATGTTTCTCGCTGACAACATAATCTAGTGTCATACTTATTAACGCAACGCAGCATTATATGTGCTTTCTTCAGTATGAGATAAGTAGTGACTATCTTGACGATTTTGAGTCAACCGTGCCCTCGTCTTTCATGCATGTCAACTCGACCCCTTGGTTTGACCTCAGCTCTAAATCTGGAAGAGAATATGTGGTGTCAAACCTGTGCGGCATAATGCGCTGGGCAACAGTTTCGTAAATAGTTACCATTGCTATACAGTCCATGACTACTGCTGTTAACTGATTTGCAATTTGACGCGTAAATCCACGTCGCCTTACCCCATTAGCTCCTATCTCTGTAAATAGGGTAGTCAATAGTCATTTAAGTCCTTGTCAACGTGGGCAAATTATGGGAAAGGTGTCTGAAGGTGCCACGTCTACAAATATTGCACGGGACTTAAAATTCGACCGCAGCACCATACGATGTACTATCTCCCAAGACTCACTACGTACTGAAGGGAAGAGCCTACCTCATGCTCCACGTGGAAAGTCATATACAGAAGCAGAGCAACGACTTATCCTCCGGCATGTACGACTAAACCCAAAAGACAACTATATACAAGTAAAGGAAGCTTGGGAAGTTACTCTACAAGAAGTATAAAGAGGATATTAGAAGCAGGCATAGCAAGTTGGCGTGCAAAATGTCGCCCACTTCTTATAGAGGTACATGCAGCTAAATGGCTTGCATGATGCAAATCACGAAGACATTGGATTATAGAAGAATGGGGCTGCATTGTGTGGTAGAGCGGGGGCGGGGTAACTCATGTGAAAGGGGTTTTCGCACACCTATACAAAAGTGGAATAAAGAAGTGGTGCAAACATATGATGCAAAGAAGAACTCCATGGTTGCGTTCACTAGTCGCATTATGTGCTTGCTCCTGCATCTAAAGGCCTTCCTCACTTTATATCGACATTGAAGGGGTAAATCTGAGCAGGTTCGGCTCCGTCTCAATCCTCCAGATTCTCGTCCTATTCTCTATCCCACAGCCTTTACCTCGATCTAGAAGAGTTTTCCTAAGCCAAACCGGGACAATCCCCACTATTCGTATGGTCATCGATCCACTAAAGTCAGTGTGCAGATTCTGGGTCCGAGGATGCCAGCCCATATGTTTCGGCAGAATACACTACAGCCTCCGCGTTTAGTTTGTTAATATTGCGAAGGTATTGCAAGCACGCAAGAAATTGTCGTTCGTTATGCATATTGATCAGACCATCGATTACCATGTACTCTAACCCGTCCCTAAATCCGAGCCCGAACTTTCCACCGGCGTTCAAAATGTCAACTAACTTCGCCCAGGACGGGAACTCAGCGGATTGGCCGGCGATATCACTCATTCGGATGATCTCCTGCCTCGTGGCATCGCCAGCTCGTGTAAAAAGGATTACAATATTGGAAAACGGACCTGATGCCGAGAGTCCGTTCAGCGTCGACGGCTTAGTGATTGCTGTGCTCTGTTGAGAGGATTTCGCATCCGCACTGCATTGCGTGAAGCTCACAGAGGATTGGTATGGCCCGGCTTTGTCTGCGAGCGTACATTTCGTCGCTGAAGCTTTTCGCTTCAACGTCATGCTACGCTCCGGCGCCGCTACACCGCTGTGCTCCGTAAGGCCACTAAGTGAGACACCAGCAGACGAATCTGCGGGGACCGGTCTGTGAGTAGCTCCTAACCTCTGTTCGAGTTCCTTTCGGGCAGCGTGCTCCATTACCTGGCATATTCCTATTGAGATCGACTTGTACCGTGCACGTGTTTCACGATTATCCGTCGGCGGAAGCGTCCATGATACATACAGCTTCTGGTGAGACGAAGAAACATTAAAGGACCCAGGATGGAGCGCGAGAAATTTGAAGCAAAGGTAGCAAGTCTTCTTACTGACGCCAATAAATCGGAACGGATTACGTTCTGGGTGATGGTCGTAAAAACAGGCCAGCTGTGCTTCTGCATGAACGGTAAGGCGCGTGGGGCATGCGGTTTTGAACTTTGATTCTGGGTCCCCTGAACCCCAAATTCTTGCTAGGCGAGAACTGTACTCTATTTCTCTTCCTGCAACCACTCTTCTAAGGACGCTGTTCAAAGCAGTACCATCAGCGATGAATGGTACCTTTGGCGGGGGTGAGACGGCTTCCACGATCATCGGATTAAACAGAGAAGGGAACTCCAGGGCAAGCTGTACCATAGCTCTTGATGCGACACCATATCGGCCCAACTTGAGAATGAGAGATACCCAGTGTGGCAAAGTCCCGGTTTGGGTTGCGGAGGCTGCCTGCAGGATACTGCTGTAGTCTCGTCTTGCGTCTTGGGCCTCTCGGATATAGCGCATAAAGACCTCAGATGTCGCATCGGGACCTATTGTAGAGATATCGCCTAGCCACTCTAAAAATTGCTCTATGCATGGCTGAGATGCGGTTGATGAGGACTCAATAATTCGAGATTCGATTCCGCTGAGGCATATCTTGGAGTTCTTTTGGCAATCTCCAAGGTCAGACAGGAGTTGTCTAATCCTTAGCTTATCCAATCGAATAATGCTGAGCAGAATGTCGGCTTCTCTTTCGATTCTGTCCGTCACTGGTAAAAGTTAAAGTCAAATAACTTGAGAGGCTTGGGTGAAGGACCTCCACTGGCAATGATATTCAACTTGTCTATAATGGCTCGCAGCATTTCCAGCGTCCCTTTGCCCACTCCTGCATTACTAGCAACTCGTACAATGGTCCCCTGTGGTTCACCTTCTTCCATGCATGCGGCCGAGACACTGTCTCCTTCTTTCCGAACAGCGCATATGAGGGCAAAAGAGTCCAGAAATTTCCGTTTTAGAAATTGCTCTCTCGACGGTTCTGTTTTTGCAGGATGCTCGTCAAGACTTTGTGTGCTAGCCTCACCACGCACAGGGTCGAGCACTCTATTGCGGCTTTAGGCATGCGGATACGGCGCCCTGCATGCGCGAGAGGCATTTTCTGCCAATAGAAGTAGTTATGGTTTTCGTTGCAAACCGTGCAGCCTCGTCCAGTCCAGCCAATTTCATAATGAGCTTTGGATTTAGTGTCGGCGATCTCATTGCAGCAATCGAGCTTGCGAACAAGATACGGAAGGATGCGCCAAGTCTATTCAAGGCTATCTCAGATGAGTCAAGAAGATTTGATTTCTGCTATTACATATCCAATTAGGATCAGAAATCTCTCGGTCGTCTTTCAATATACCGACGTTGCCTTTTCAAAACAAGAGCTCATGTAGTTTGTCATAGCCACCACGAGACCGGGCAATATACATAAAAAAAATCGCACACCAAGTGCAGCAAATCAGACTGTTGGCTTTGTATCACATATCCCCAAAGCATGATTCGTGTTAGATGGAGAGGCTTTACCTTGAAACCTGTATGTGATTGGGAGGACTGGCGGAGTCTTCTCGGTCCTAATCATTAGACTGAGACACTTGTTAGTTACCCAGTTATAAACTGAAGCTATATTCCCATACGTTCAAAGACGCGTCGAAGCGTAAGTTTTAGTGAACGTTGAGGTGGTAATATGTCCCATTCAACCCCCCAGGAGAGCACATTTGAGGTGCCCTTCCAGGTCTTCGCAATATCGTGAGTCACTCGTCACGCATGATCACTTCCTTACTGACGCTGCCTCAGGATTCTCCCGCTTTATCTTGGTCCTCAAGTCACGATTCGTATCGGTTCTACAAACCATGAAGGGTATAAGCTCTCGAAAGCCCTTATATGCAAGCAGTCACCATATTTTGCTGCTACATTCGAAGGAGGCTTCAAGGAAGGCGAGGAACAGTCAATGGTGTTGGAAGAAATTGATGGTGTTGTTACAATTCAGAGTTTTCAGATGCTGGTGCAGTGGCTCTACCATCAGAGAATAATCATCGGCGAATCTTCACGAGAGGAAACTATTACAACGATTCTTGAGTTTGTCAGATTAGCAGACATGTGCGGCGTCAGCGGTATGGAGGCTCCGATGGCTGAGCGAATTAAAGAACATGTTTTGGCTGTTGATTTCGCACGAGGAACGTCCAGTACACGCGACAACACTACTCCATGCATCACGCTTCAGCACATTGCTTCTGCGGCACTTCTACCTACGGGACATCCAGTGCGTGGTGTATTAGCCGCAGTAGCAGTTAGAGAGTTTTGCCACCATAACGACAGAAAGTTCATGGATAAAGCGGAGGAATACCCTGACTTTGCTGTCGATCTTCTCAAGGCCATGAAAACTACCTTCAAGAGCTTGGCTCACAGTAAACGTAGCATTACTTTCAAAGATCCACTAAGTGGGGGGATATTGGAAAAAGATGACTTTTAATTTAGGGCGTTCTTAGATGGGGAGATAATGGACCCGGGTTTTCAACTCACATTTGAGAGTGGGTGGTGCTCGCCAGGTGAGGAGAAAAAATTGGCATTTGGGACACGTATGATGTATTGAGGGTCGTACGGGAGTCTGTTGGAGGTGTATACACTTTATAAATGTTCGCGCAACGCTAGATTTGATATGGGAAGTGTCTATGAAGGCTGGAATATCCAACGGTCTGCATTGTCGCTCTGGGCTCTGTCATGCAAAGTTGAAAATATAGAGACGATCGATTTGGAATTAGACCTTATCCGACGCGATTCATCATCATATGTACAAGATCTCTTGCGAAAGGTCCCCCTTGCTCAAGTAATCGATCAAACTCAAGAGAGCGAATTAAATTTGTTACCTCACATGTGAGATACTCCATTACAAGAGATCGTAAAGCGTCCATTTCATGAGCAAGATCCGGCGTATGAGCATACGTGTAACGTACGAGCTCTGCAACATCGCCAAGGCGTGCCGAATATGGAGTAAACGTGACTAACGTCTTATGGAGCTTGTGTAGACTGAGTGTCTTTAAAGCCTCTATCCCCCACTTGTCAGCAAAGACATAGAGGCGTGCGTGACCGAGGAATACAGATGTGTAATCCTCCTCGGCGCAAGAGTTTTGGCGGACTTCACATCGACAATGGGCGCTTAATCGAGGCGTCTCAACGTCGAACTCTTTCTTCTCAAATGAGTCACGTAGGACACGGCTTTTAGGTAACTTTTTAGGTTTTTTTGGGCGTTTCACAGCGAATGACCAATCATCTGGCTCTGCTGGCGCTGCCTCTGGCGCTGCCTCTGGCTCTTCTGCTATTTCGCCTGGCTCATTGGCATCAACGTTTGGAGGTGGCCATACTGAAGACGCCTTATCCGGAAGTCCAGATTCTGGGCGTTGGATGAAAACTGGCGTCTCATAGTCTCCTGTGTACGCAAACTGACAGACACGGACGAAGGTATCTTCATGCACATCCTCTAACCTTGCTATCCCAGTTTGAGCTTCTTTCATGGGACCGTTGATAAGAACATCAAGCGCTTGGGATTGTTTGGCAATTGCAGCTGCGTGGACGGTGACGTTGTTCCCGCCTATAACAAAGGTGAATTGTGGCGAGGTGAACACCCTAGATCGAGATTTAGATATGATCAACGTAAAAGCTTGTCTCCGTACCCTTCAGATAAAGCTGCCATGGTAAAGGTTGAATCGCATTGAATAGTGAATATCCGATTTCAACCCTCTGTATAATGGGAATTGTAATTCATTATGTGCTTCCAGATTGTGGGCTCAAGTAATGGATGCGACGTGTGCGCTCTTAATTGGACATATCTAAAACACAGTTGTCGTTCACACACGTGTAGTCGCTTTGATACGTCGTAATCGAGAACGATGAACCTCTTGAATAGGACGAGCGAGGAAATATAATTTGAAATATTGAAAGCTTCATAATCTCTGTTCTTCCCTTCGCGTCATCGAGTAAACGATAGGTGGCTACGAGCGCTAATATCACGGTAAGTCACTACTGCCAGCATATCATTCAAGAATATCCTTCCAAGACATGTGGTTCATTGCTCTTTCTTTCCATTTCGACTGCCGCCTAATCCTCACTGCTCTTCCTCTCGGGCCTTCGAACTGCCGTCTCGTCTAAGTGGTCGACGAATGTCTCCAGAGGTGACAATCCCGTTACGGATTTTCTCTTTCCCGTCTCGAATCTGATCCAGAACAATGCACGAAATGACGCGGTGACACGTACAACGTGACATGACCAGAATGCCAGGCGATGAGTTGTTGGAGGGAAGAGGTTGGCCAGATCACATCATCAACAATCATGACAGTCCCCCCAGTGGTTTTTGCGGCGTTCCTGCGAATCCGTTTCTCAACTTATTTATTCAGTTTAGCGCTGTGGGCGATTTTACGTCCTTGCCCTATGTTCCTGTGAGACATTTCCCAACTCCGAACTCCAAACCACCCCCAAGTATACTCATCATCCTCCTCTTCAGCTCGCGATAATAATATGCTCGTCGATGCCACGGGGTTTTCAGATCAGAATGAGCCCACGCAGCTGCAATCGCCAACGAATAGCAGCCGTCAATGCTCTTGTCAACGGATCTGTGGCAGAAGCTCAAACAGGGACTGCAAGCAGGATACAGGAAAATGATGCTGCCAGGCCGAACCCTTGCCGCCCAATCACCATGTCTAGCTTAATGAACCCATCGCCCGAATGCAGCTTATCGTAGTCCTCATCTCACGGTCAAAATCATCCTCTTTCGCTGCCGTCTTAATATCACCTTGACGATTCCTCTTGCGATTCGCTGTAATAATGCCCAAAGGCATCCTGGTCCGGATCTCCGCACGTTCAAGATCAACAAGCATAAACTTGTCACGATGTTCATCCCACAGCATATTCCGCGGTTCCGCATCCTTGTGCAGCACCTGCAGGTTGTGCAATGCTTTTAGAGCGGAAGTCGCCTCTTCGAGAACATCGTTTTCATTCTCTCGGTTAATGTACTGATGCAGTGGCCGACCCGCCCAGCTGAGAAAGAGCATGGAGACATACACGCCACAGTCGTAGTAGTACGGAAGCTCGAGGGTCGATGTGCCGAGGCAGACTGGGATGCAGTTTCCTTGAATAGACTGCAGACGATTATAGACTTTGCTTTCTTGAAGAAGGTGGTCAATATCGTGCTCTTCCATCCCCTTTGCGACTAGAGTATACCCGTGTGAAGAAAGTCGAATTTTAAAGATCGCTCCTCGAGCTCCTTTGACGTGGAGCGGTTTGCAGTCTGCTCTGTTACTGCGGTCTCTTGCGAGCTGGATGCGGATGCGGCGGAGGAAAGTGCTCTTCTTTATGTGTCGCTTTCCATGATCTCGAAGGTTGGGGCACTGCTCGTCCAGAGCGCCACCAATGGCTAACCCAAGCAGACACTTCTGAGTGCAGTATGGCCGATCTTCAATTCTTGTTGTCGATATTTCTTCCACCTCTTGCCCGGTCGAATTGCTCTTGCTTTGACGTGATGTTCTTTGTCGTTTCTCAGGTTTGGCCTTTCCCTGGCCAATGCGCGGACGAGCAGTTCGGTTTGGAGTTGGGGTAGGAGGAGTGCCATCATCTTCGTCAGACTTTTCACGAGCTTGATCATTTACTGGCTTGCTGCATGTGGCTGCTAGAAGGCGGGATCGTGTTTTGATTGGCGAGCGCTTAAACCCTTTCCAGCGGCTCGCGTTGTATGGGGAGGAACGAGGAGCTTTTCGCTCCGTTTCTGGAATCTTCTTGAGGATATCAATATACTCAACAGCCCAAGTTTCTAACCCTGCAGCTGCGTCATGCCACGACTGCCCAGGTGGCTCAGCAGCGAGCGCGCCAAGAACAAAGGCTAAAATCTGCGCAACGCTTGTCCTGTGAAGTCTGTTCTCATCGTCTTCCTGGAAGTCTAAACGCGGAATAGAAAGATGATAGTAGACCATTGAAGGATCATCATTTGGTATGTATAGGAAGATGATGGCTTCTCCATCAAAGACGTAGCCGTGCTGGACGCCCTTCGCAATCATGTATGAGAATAGTTGGGTAATCACTGCAGCGACCAGAGATTTCGAGAGAAAGTCAAAGTCCTCGCCTTCCTTATTAATGATTTCGTCGCCTGGTCGAATCTCTCCGTTTAGCCCGGCAATGATCTGGGCCAAGGGGAACTTATGTGGCGCCTTGTACTCAATGGAGACAACTGGAACCATTTGTCCGTCTGCCTGCTCGGTTATGCAAAATTGATCTGCACTTCCTACCCTCTTCCTCCAGCTAGCACCTCTCGTGTTGTGCTGCCCTCCCACTTGCTTGCCTTTGCCTTTCGCTCTGCTTCTCCCTGCCCTTGACGTCTTCGGCTCTGATATAGACATATGTTCCATCTCATTCTCCATCAATTGCTCGATTGGCTGCGCTAGGTTTGTATGGCTTTCAAAGACCATCGCTCCCCGCAGTTGAAGCTGTTCTCTCAACTGCTCGTGTTTATGTATCTCTTCGATCAAGGTGCGTACCGGATTCTCAACAGTGTCTCGCGCAAAGTGTCGAAGTGCAACCTCTGAGGCAATCGGATCAAGATATTTTCGCACATAATCCAGCTGATGTGCGGATGGAAAGACGCGCTGCGAATTGAAGTCTGGGCTAATTGAGAGCTTCTCCCAGATCTTCTCCTGCTGTGCTGGAAAATCTCCCCAAGGCACAATGCGCTGAGGGTATGGCCGGCCGGCGGGTACAGTAGTGTCGCCCCGTGTAGATAGAGACTTGTCTGTGATAACTTTGAGGGCAAGCGACAAGCTATGGCAAGTTTCGAGATACTCGACGAGGTTCTTTGGCTGAGATTCCGCTTCGGCAGCTTCGCGTCGTCGTTGCTCCTCCTCTGCTCGTGCTTCGGCTTGCTTGGACTTTCGTTGCTCCTCCTCACGTAAACGTTGCTCCTCTTCTGCTCGTGCTTCGGCTTGCTGGGACTTTAGTTGCTCCGCTGCAAACCTCCTCTGCAGCTCTAGAAGCTGCTGTTCCATCTTGGCGATGTTGGTTTAATTGTGGCTCATGATGTTGTTTGTTTACACCACGCATGACTTCCGTGGATTAGCCGATCTGTGCTGGCCTGGCGTCACATGACGTAAGAACAAGGACGTCCGTACGGAGATCACGTGACATCATGTGACTATTACAACAGACGTACAGCGTCTCTGATTCTGCGTTGAGTGGCCGCTGATCCCGTGACTACGGTGACCGAGTCAAGGGGGTCGGCTTCCAACAAACACATGACCATCGATAAGAGTCCAACCACCACAAATGCACGAGGCTACAAAGTCCTCTCTTACTACGTTCGTATTTTGAACATGCTTCGATTTGCCAAGTTCTTGCACGCCGTTGCATTTCGTTTTCTTCAGTAATTACTTGTCGCTACTTGGAATTAGCTGTCACTCTTAGTGGGAAATGCTAGTCTGCCCTTTCCAAGCTGTGGCCATCGCAAGGAAAACGCCGAGCGAAATGTGTTCTTGCTTCGCAGAAGCAAGATTTTCTTTCTACTCACATTGTCGGGACGCTGATTAGTTGTGAGTAACATGACCTCGCGTTTGCTAATGAGCTGCAGAGTAGAATATCTCCAATATAGTTAATCAATAAAGCATCCTGCCTGTAGGGTCAATCACGTCATGTTCTTCAATATTATACGTCACTTCTCTGTCGAGGGAATTGTATTCGCCTTGAAGGAGCTTTGGGGCAGGCTCCTCTGCTGGTCCCTCATCTGACTGAAGTTCTTTGGGTGATTCCACCGTCGACTCCTCTTCTTCAGTATCTGGCTTTTCAGGTTGTCCTGGTTCTTCGTGCGACTCTGGTTTTTCGGGCAAGTCTGATCCTGCGGGCGACCCTGATCCATCTGGCGACGGTGATCTACTTAGCGACTCTGATCCATCTGGCGACTCTGGTTTCTCTGGTGACTCTGGTTCCTCTGGCGACTCTGATCCCTCTGGCGACTCTGATCCATCCCTCGACTCTGATCCCTCTTGCGACTCTGATCCATCCCTGGACTCTGATCCCTCTGGCGACTCTGATCCATCCCTCGACTCTGATCCCTCTGGCGACTCTGTTTCCTCATGTGACTCTGGTTCTCCGGCTGACTCAATTCCTTCTGCCACAGTGATAACAGAACTTCCTCGTTCATCTCGAACGAGCCCCGGAGTAATTTCTTGGGCGGGTTCATGAGATAGGTTGATGACAACTGGCGAAGATTTCTTTACTTCCACTCCGCAGTGCGTTGAATTTGGCGTATCGCCAAAACTGGGCCATTTCGCATAATCCGCATCGGCTTTCCAGTCACCGAGGATATCCAATTCTCTAGGCCACATGTCCAACATTGTGTCGTCAAAATTGAAGAAATCTGGAGTGAAGGGCTCTGGCATACACCACTTAAAGAAGTCATCTTCTGTCATGTCTATCCATGTCT
This sequence comes from Pseudogymnoascus sp. VKM F-4518 (FW-2643), assembly GCA_000750925.1. Classification (NCBI taxonomy): domain Eukaryota; kingdom Fungi; phylum Ascomycota; class Leotiomycetes; order Thelebolales; family Thelebolaceae; genus Pseudogymnoascus; species Pseudogymnoascus sp. VKM F-4518 (FW-2643). Next base: position 10,563 of record JPKC01000495.1, on the reverse strand, counting down.
GAGTTGACGTTGCCATATTGATTGGTTGGGTTGAGGCGGCCATGCTGATTTTGTATCGCTGTGTGCTTGCGATGAGACTTGAGAATAAAAGGACGAGAAAGTTTGGCTCTTCACAAGTGGGAAGGGGAGCCTTCTTATAGACCACCGCCGGATACGACGAGCTAAGTTGCTTATCAATCATCACCCGATTCTGTCGGCCTTTGAGGCAGTGCATCTTCTGCAAAGCTCAAGCTAATGGTATTTCAGGGGTATGGTCAAACTTGTGAGCTGCAGAAACCCCTGGCCCGGTCGTTTCTTGCGCTTGTAAGTGGGCAACACCTGCATCCACCGCTAGATAGGCTGAGAGCTGCATAACCCCTTGGTCTTAGTCCTGTTAGTTGGCAAGGACGGAGATGAAGCTGCTTTCGGAGCTCATGGCGCGCTACATTTCCGCGAGCGAAGGCGGATTGAATGCGACTGAGCTCAAAATTGGGCAAGCTGCACAGCCTACGCTGAAATGGGCACCGTCGATTTCCGAGATGAAGAATGAAACAGGGACAACATGCAGATATTACCTCATTATTATCCCCAATAAGACGATACGAGCTTCAATGGGAGTCTGGCCAAGGAATTACTTCCTCCGATACATGCAGAATTCCGTTGTTTACGTGGCACTATTGATGGGAAGGGGCTGTGTGGTGCACTAACGGCTGCATCTAATCACATAGAGAGGGGAAGTCTCGCCCAAGGCAGGTTGCTTTGCGGACACTATGAGGTTTTAGCACTATACAGGGGTCTCTTATGATATATAAGGCCGCGATATCCCCAGACGAGAGTGCCATAGTTCTCCATCACTTCTTCTCTTCTCAACTACTACCTCCGATATCATCTATACAACCTTCATTGGCAGGATGGATTTTCAAACTCGGAAGTCAGAAGGCCAAGGCTTGCATGCCACAGTTTCACACCACTTGAAGGAAAAGAGCGACTCCGAACTCGTAAGACATCTGGAATTTCAACAATATGTATAGGCTAATAGCAACTAGGGCTCTCCAGAGTTTGTCATTTCTATGATAACTTTCTGGAAAAAATATTTGGAGGGTCCCGACTCTTTAATTGCCCGACCTCTTGTCTACAAGTTCATTGAAGCTCTCATACCTTTCACATTCCGTGCGTATCCTGCTTAGTTGTAGCTTTAGTTGTGCAATGACTCATGCCCGTTTACAGACTATGAAGGATGCATTCAACCGGAGATTATTCAACTGGCGCTAGGTAAAATTTTCGTGTAGTTTCCAGAACGTCATTCATACTAACATGATATTCAGATCAAATCAGTTCACTCGAACAGGACCTCAAACAAGATGCAAATCTGCCCGAAACTGTGCCAGGTAGGTTATTATATCCAATGCTTGTATCACTCTGGCTGACCATTGCATAGGAATTCTCACGGAGCTCAAATGCTTCTACGAGGGTGGAGCGAAAAGAGATAGACGATTAGATAATGTCGCTATAGTGATTTGTCGTCGGCCGGCGGCAACGGTACGGACAGCCCGGCCAAGTTTTTGGAACTTGGCATTATGCTACATGCTATTTATCAATCTCTGGATGAATTTTATATAGATGATATGGTCGTATGATGTAACTGCGGCTCGCGTGCTTTACAGCATACAAGGGGAAAACATAGCGTGATGCTTCTTATATTCAGGCTTGTACAAAGGCAGAGGGCGGTTATGCTCAGGGTAAAGTAAATAGCAGAGGTATTGAGGGGAAATCTTTGATTGGCTGGAAATTCAATAATAACAAAGGCTTTTTCTACCAAGATGGCTCGGTCAGGTGTCTGCTGTTACATAACCAGGTGACATTCTCTCCTTATTGTGCGAGACCATGAACATCCTTTGGATCATAGCCTCTAAAGCTTCGATTGTAGATTTTAAACGCAGAACTTCTTGATAGTAGCCATAATTCGAGTTCAATAACACTTGCATGTGTTGACTAGTAACCGTCCACCCTTCAATGCTTGAGATAAGTTGAGAGTGTAGTCGTCGATTCGTTCCTTTCTCACGTGCAAGCTTGAATTGCTGAATCGTGAGTTCGTGCTCAGCAACATTCGCCCGCTGCTGCCAGTCGAAGGCGTCTGCGACATTGACGTTCCTCATCGTAGGCGTTCGCATGCCATCCTCCATCGTCATATCCTCCATTATTGTTTCCATGCCGCCGTTCATAACTGGAGAGTTCGCTTCCTACAACACAATTAGAAATTTGCTGGACTGATGAAAATGGCTCTCACTGAAGTCATATTTCCCGGATGAAAGAAGACGTATTGATCTGCCGTCTTATTATTTGGCAGGATGAAGCGCCATATATAATTGGAATAGCGATGGGGAGTGCAGCTTCATCCGGTTATGCCCATCAATATTCTGCTGGTCGTGGAAGAAGCTTCATCCGGTTATGCCCATCAATATTCTGCTGGTCGTGGTGGCTTCACCCAGTGAAACCCATCAAAATGCTGTTAGTCTTAGCTGCCCACCCACCACCTTGCAGTTGATTATATATAACTACTACTAAAACCAAGAATTCATTACATTATTCTCTCGAAGACGTCACAAAAGAAAAGTACGGTCAAAACCGAAGAAAACAAACAAAACCGCAGAGTATAGCCCAGAAATAACGAACGAGAGGTAAGAAGAGCTTTGCATAGTTAAATCCCCGCTGACTGATTCTGGAGCAGCAATGTGCATTGTGATTTGGGTCAACAAGGACCAGTTTGAAGAAGAGAGGACATTAGTTGACGGAAACCGGAGAAAATATCGCGGCATGTGGCAGCGATTGACAACGAAATCTGCTTCCAGACGAGATCACCTGCCTCCAGCGTATGCCGAATTGGACTCTAGCCCCAACCACCAAGTTAATCCAACCGTTTTGAGGCACGAATCTTTTTCACCTAGTGCGGAGGAGGTTGATACCTGTCTAATACCTGCCGAGTCAATTGAGGCACGGCAAAGGGAGATGCCAGCTGTACATAGCAATGCTATTCTAGATTTGTAGATATTCTTTGCAATTTAGATCACAAATAAGGCATGTTTATTGTTTGTAGTTTATGTGAATAGCGGCTGGTGCTCCGCCCATCTTGCAATCAGGGCGGAAACCAACGGACCTGGCATCATCATTAGCGAATCCACGAGATGGTGACTTGAAGGAATTTTGAATTCTAGTAGTAAGCTCCGAGTGGAGAAGAAAGCCCCACCAGACAGAACCATCTATATCTACATCCAAATGCTGCTCCAAATGCTGCTCCACGGTAATGCCGTGGCATAACCGGATGATCCCACAAACCGACTGACCCATCCAAATGCTGCTCCATGGTGATGCCATGGGATAACCGGATGATCCCACAAAATCGACTGAACCATCCAAATGCTGCTCCACGGTGATGCCACGGGATAACTGGATGATAGCACGAAGCCAAATGAGCCATTGTCTTAAAAGGCGCACATTATTCGAAATGTACATTGTTCACAATCCTCAAGTATCTTGCTATGGCTTCTTGTACCCACGTTCAGTGGCTAACCCTTCGCCAGGATGAGACCAATTTTGAGCTACAATATGGAAATAGACTTCATAATATCACTAAATGTCTACCCCAACCGTTCAAGCAATACCCCTCCGTCGTGCTCTTCATCGGCAATAGGATGAAATCCAAGGCACTACGATCCTTATACCCTCAGAGTGCGATTTCAACCTGCCGAAAGTTTGGTATCGTCAACATATGTATTGATTCAACTACCGAAAACGAGGAACACCCAGTCTTGCTTGCAGAAAGTGTTCCTGATTACGCACAGGCAAAGTCTCGCGGCAAACAAACCTGTCATGAGGCTAGCAACTATCCCGTCCCGTGGCCTGGTCTCGAGATACCAAGGCGTCAAGAATTCATTGATCATGTTCAGGCGAGGCTGCTGTCGCTATTTACCGACGTGATATGCTTGTTCGCGCAAGACTATGGCGGTCTCGATGCTGTTGCAGAGAGACTGATCACTTGGGCAACTATTGGACCAGCATCGAACCTGGAACACCCCATACGCCCTCGGTTGCTCATAGTCGCAAATATTTCCGGCAACCACTTTGCGTCAGAGGCTCTGCGTCTTCAGTTGAAGGTCCTCTCTCATCCTGGATTCTCTGACTCCTTCTCGTCTCTCAACGTGGTTAATGTGTTAGGGGTAAGCGGCCATACACCTCGAGGGCATTTCAGCGCTTTCGAACAGGTCTTAAAGGAAGAAATCCGCCTTCAACGTGCTACGCGAATAAACACACACACCCTGTTCTCCATGGTGCACATTGCAGCATTCTTTGACCTGGCTCTAGAAAACTTCGCCAGGTCGCCACCAAGCACATTTAGTTTCATTCATGCCTCTCGACACGACTTCAAAGTTTCGCCGAACTTTCCAGACCACTTGAGGTCCTTTATGAGGGTATTGGCTGAGAAAAAGCTGCCTGGCCAGTATGCGTGGGATTTTATAGCTTCGGCGATTATTTTGGACGCTTTCCCGCCCGATATGCACAGTTAGTTTTGCTCTTAAGCGGAATTTCTGTTATGCTAACAGAAATCAGTGTTCAGTCCTTCTGAGGTCTTTCGCGTTCTCTATCGTGAAGCATGTGTGCTGGGTACCCAAGAGTACTTGGACACTCAACAACTCTCAGCTAATTTAGTATGTGCAGATATTGAGGCCAACATGATATCTACGTTCTCTCTGATGAAGCATGGTTCCCAGTCATCAGCTTCCCTACGTCGGCACTATCTTGAGAGAAATAGCGAACACGGGAAGTTGTTGAAATTACCCCTCAGCTGCATCGGTTGTCTTCAAAGGACAATTGAACACCCTTTAGAGTGTGGCCACGCCATCTGCGACATCTGCGTGTGCATCTTCGGTACGCCTTCAAAGGGGCTTGAATATCACTATGGACTCACACAATGTCTATTCTGCCTAACTGAGATTACCTTTCAAGCTCGGCTCGTACCCCCTACGTGCCGAATAAGGCTCATAGCTTTCGATGGGGGGGGTTGCAAAGGCGTGGTGTCAATAGGATTCATTCAGAAGCTACAACAAGGCCTAGATCCAACACGTCCACACGCAGTGCAAGAAAATTCCGACCTTTCCATAGGAACAAGTACTGGTATAATTGCCATCGCGTGCCTCTCGTCAGCTGCTGACGTGTCATAGGCGGTGTTATTAATTTGGGACTATCTGGAAAGAACTGGACTCCCGATCAATGCCTAACATTCTTCCATAAGTTTGCGAAGATCATCTTTGCGTCCAAGGCAAAAGCGAGGTTTTCCATCTGGTCCTGGGTGTCTCTTTGGTCCTGGATTTCATGGATCATGCGCATCTCCGGCGGCCGCTATGACGCAGATATTTTGGAAAAGGTTCTTCAAGAGGCCTATGGAACCACTCCCATGCTCCATACAGCTAGGCCGTCTGGCATGAAATACGCAGTTACTGCAACCACGTTATCTGATGCAACATTGTGCATTATCTCAAATTACCACATTGAAGGAAAGCAGACATCTAATTTAGGTAAGCTTGCCTACCCTTGTTGAAGCATCACTGATAATATCTCAGGATACAAACATCTTCCACCTATGAGCGATAAGGGCGAAATACTAATTTGGGAGGCGTAAGTGACTGAACTACCGTCACGAATACAGCTGCTAATATGGCCAGGGCGAGATGCACTACCGCAGCACCTACGTAAGACGTATCGATACAATAATAGCTGACGCATGAAAGCTGACCGTTTTAGGATTTTTAATCCAAAGCGCCTTCGTTCCTATGGCACATTTCAAGATGGGGGTTTGAGAAATAATAATCCAGTCCGGCCAGGACTACGCTTGGTTTCACAGATTCAGAAAGATGGCGACTGCGATATTGTCCTTTCCATTGGCAACGGATTCGAACAGAAGCCCTTGTCACCAGTTGCATCAAATTTCCGGAATCTCTTCCTAGACGGGGCTTTAGCTCGCTTATATCGGGCATCAATGGAATCGTTATCCTTAAATGGGCAGAACAGCTGGGATGATCACTGGCATGGGCTAGATGAAGAAACCAAAAAAAATCACTTCCGTCTGAATTTGCCCCTACAGGGCAAGGAACCTGGTATCGACGACATTGACCGTATGGATTCTCTTTATCAAAAAACTATGTGCCACCAAGGGGATATGATTGAAATTATTCGAGCATTCAAAGCCGTAACATTCTTTTTTGAGCTGGACAGAAGTTTAGTCAAAGATGGACCGTTCTACGTCTGCTACGGTTCAGTACTCTCTAGAAGCCCAGACGCTCCCCGATTTATACGACTACTCACTTCAGAGTATCCTTATGCCCAGTTTTTCAATAATGGGACATCTCTCGGGTATATTAGCAATAATGATATCTGCAAGCTTTGTGGGCGCTACACCAAGCTAGTAGCATTTCGAGTCCGTCATTCTTCCGACCAAGCCGACATCTACCTTGGATTCGCTAGACTATTTCATCGGCGTATAAGTGCGTTCCCAAATACTATCGACTGGTTTACTAAGCAGCAGAAGCTAAACGCCGTATTTGGGCAGCCGAATCATAAAAGCATTGCAGGGCCACGACAATCGGATTGCAATTGCCAACTCCAGCGTAAAAGGGATATTCCAATCAGCTTGCCGGGGAACCTCAAACGGCGTCTTGTTACTCGGACTAGAACGCGAAGAAAGAAGATTCGAGGGAATGGAGATTAATGACTTAAAAGCAGCATTCCATAGGAGTACAGAGCATTATCGAGATTGTTTAAAAGCTGGCAATAGGGCTGGGTGATAAAGGCATATGAATTGATTTCCTTACACTATAAAGTCTGATAAAACGAAAGACCAAATCATAATCAAAACAAGTAGTCCTAGTCGTCCTCGGAAAATGTTTCAAGTTCTCTTCGACTACGCAAAAACTCCTCACGAAAGGTCCCGTTCCCATTTCTCAAGTCGTTTCCTCTTCCATGGCTTTGTGGTTGACAATGAGTGCCCTCAACGTCATCAATCCAAGCATTGTATCCTCGATATGCTGCGATGCTTCAGCGTATTTTGACGCTGCTTTGAATTTCAACTGTGCTTCCATTAAGTTGTCAATTTCCTTCAGCGCTGTGCTTGTAAATAGTTTGTCGCCAGTAACGTATTCCTGGACCGCTGCCTTCCTCCGACTATGTCGGGTAGAGCCACTTGAGGCCGAAGTCGAACGCTTTCGCTTGACTGGCAGTAATGGCACCTCAGAAGTTATTGCTTGTAGAGCTAGCTGAGGGGTGAGCTCTGGCGAAGCTGCGCCAGCCCCTGTCGCCTCAGCTGGCTCTTTGCGATCCGCCTCAGGGGCGATCTCGGGAAGAATCGCTTTAGCTGGTTTCTGAAGTTGCTCGATGGCCTCCCCTTTACTAAGTTCAGGCTTCAAGAAATCGTCAAAACTGTGCCAGTCCGCAGCACACCAGTGACTGCCTTCTGATGCCGCTATGTGCATGGTGTTTTGCGAAAACAGCTCGTTAAATTCGGAATCGGGGCTGCCTGTAGTAGAGCAATCCTCGGTAAGCAACTCAGACTCGACATCTGTGATTTGGCTTTGCCTATCCGCTAATGTCGGTGTTGGCGGGGCCATGTTGTTTGAGTAGCGAGATGGATGGTGAGGAAGCAATTTTCTGGAGGAATATTATTCTTCACAAGTGGGAGGCCGCTTCTTATAAGCTCCTCCATGGATGCATTCGGGGCGGTGCCCCCCGCAATGTGGAGCCATCTCGTCCTCATCCATGTCAACGGATAACAGCTGAGAAGTATCCGCGCTTTCGAAGATATGGAGTACTTAACTATAATCTCTCGAGAAGGCTTCCTCTACCAGTTTTGAAGAGGATACGATTGGTTCAAGGTGGAGAGCCTTTCCGCTTCAAACTACTTCGACGATGCCTGAGTAAGACAGCAGCGCAAACCCCTTTTAACTACGCGCAAAAGAGACCGGGGAGCATCCAATAACGGCTGAAGTCATTTCAAACGGCTAGACTCAGAAGAGCTCTTGCAGCTGCGCCATTATCCGCTCGTTGTTATAAGAACATCGCTTCTGCTCTTCAGCCTACCTCACTTCCAACTTTCCTCGATAACAACATCCTCGCCATTTCTGGGATCTTCTCGACAATGTTAGCTACCAATTCTCACTCAGTAAAACACAGCGACAATGCACGTTTTCAGGTGAAAAAGGAGCGAAATAAGATTGATCTTGGAGGTAAGTGATACGGCATTACGGCGTCGCATGTTGTTGATAGAGAAACAGACTGCTCAGTAATAGTCCACGGCACTGTCCCCTCAAAGCAAACCGCCGATGACAAGTCATGGAAGAGAAAGAGGAGTCGGAGCAGCGATCCCTCATCTGTACCGGAAAGACGAGTATTCGATCGCGGTGGTCCTCAGTATAATGCACTTAGAGACAAGAATTGGCTCTGTAACGTCCAGCAGGCACATCTCCACGGACTCACGGATGAAAATGTTAAGCAACTTCCAGAGCAGTCCCAATACTCTTTCTCTATTCCTACGGCGGATGTTGAAGAAGCCAGCGCTGTTCTTTCTGGAAACGGAATGTTGATCGGTCAACAGGCCCACATCCGTGATATCGAATCTTGTTTTTGGCTCTTAGACTTGCTCAGAGAATTACTCCCGAATGCGCTATAGAGAAGCTACTTGCACAATATCAAGATGCCTCGTCAGTTTCTCGGGAGATGACGGTCCTGGAGATGCGGGATTCAATGGCGGAGTCCAAATAGCTAAAATTTAATATGACCATGAACAGCGAAATTATTACTTGTAGCTTGCGATACTCCGATCTGGTGTGCACAATGTTGTGAAAGTGAGATCACCGAGAATAGGCGTTTCAACCTCGGTCAATAAATCTCCGCTGCAACAAAAGGGAAGACGGTACAAATATATTTGCCTCCCACTATTCTAACTTGACGGTTCTTTATATAAAAATTAAAGAAATCCCTGCCTACGCCTGGCTATTCAAACTTGCCCCTTTTCTTGGCTGGGCCTGTTGGGCTTACACTCACGTGGATATCACTTCCAGCCATATCTCCACCCTTCGTTCCTCCATTCCCATCATTGGACCGAACCTTGTGGAGTATAGTCTTTAGCGCTTCATTCTTCTTGCGCAGTTCACTGATTTCAAATTCCGAAGCTCTCAATTTGTCTGTAGGAAGTAAGAATGGAAGCGTTCCAGATGATTGCAGGAATCTCACCATTAAGTCCTCTATTGTGTATCCTGAGTTGGTTATAGTCTGCACGGAGCGAATCCATCTGACCTATAAAACAGTTAGACAGCTACTCAGCATTTTCTACATACTTATTGTATAAATGAGCTTTTGATAAAGATCCTGGATTGTTTCTGGATGGTGTATTAGCTTTTTTGTTGGCTTATATTTCACAAAGAAACATGGTTCTTACCATGGAGTGCCGAATTTTCTTTCCTGAACGTGTGGATGGCGTGACAAGGTGATGACTTGCCTTGCGTTTGGACGTTGGATGCTATTAGCTCGCTGATTAATTCTATGGAAGAAGTTAGCTAGGAAAGTAGGACTCCTGTGGTAGAAGCTCTCACGAAGGCTGGCCTCCAGCCTACTCGCAGTTTGTCCAGCTGATTCGGCTGTTTCATTTTGGATTTCGCCGACGCATAAATTGCGCTCTCTTTTTCGAAACATTGTGATCAATGCTGAATGCATTAGTAGTTGTTAGGCAATAAATTGAAGAATACCAACATTGTAGTATCATAACTACAACATATTTTCTAGAAGCCTGGTAATTATTAATCTTTGATACCTCATAGCGTCACTGCTGTCAAGGCTTACTGCCGCTTCGCTGAGGTCAATGGTGTTTCCATTTACCGACTCTTTCTCTAGGTGTGGATTCAAATCAGATGTCGGTGATCGCTCTTGGTCTTGATTCGAGCCAAGTGTAGACCTTGGAGAGCTTTCTCTAGTAGTCCTCGAACCAGACAAATCCACACCTTTCAGTTGTGGTGGTAACGACATGGCGTGAAATAACCTTAAGTCTGATGAAAGTTTAAAAGAGGATGTGAGCCGGACTCAACGTGGGAATTCAGTGGTATTTATACTATCTAGCCTGGGGGTAGGGGTATCGAGGCTATGCCCGCTCTTAATAAACCCTCGACTAGAGCTGAATAGAACTCCTCCCTCCTGGCACCCCACATACACACTTTTCCCTCCTGATACACACTTCAGCTGCGCTTGTTCAAACGTTGACTCATTATGGGCAAAGCTCCTTTGAAAGACCTTTATTTTCAATCCAATTTAGCTAATATAAAACTTGTGACCTTTGAAATATAACAACTCTGTTGTGGTACGAAGTGAACACCGAGATGATAGAATAGTGCCGACTTCCTTCCACATTTCCTAGCTAGACTCAATGACTGCTGTTCCTCAACAACTGTGTCCCATTTACCTAGGAAATGTAGTATCGGTGTTTGAATCTGAGGTTGGTAGAATGCTGAATACTTGGGGTGTTCGAGGCTGAACCCGGAGTAGCATACT
>JPKC01000494.1:0-47258 GCA_000750925.1 Pseudogymnoascus sp. VKM F-4518 (FW-2643) | reverse complement strand
GTTGGGGTGTGGTTAGTTGGGTGGTCAAGGGGGGGGAAAAATGGGGGGGGGGACGAACTTCTGAATATAAGCCACCGCCGTAGTATCCGCCCCAGCCTTCTTCAGCGCCTCCTCAAAGCGATCCATATCCGCCTTCGAGACCTCCTGCTCCGTGCTCAAAAACCAAATAATAAACACCCTCAACTTATCCATCGGTTCCTTGCCCTTATCCTCATCATTCAGCAGCTCCAGCATCTGCGCCTTGGACGTCTTCGTAATCGTCTCCTCGAGCTGGAAATAGTTGTCCAGCTGCCTATTCTTGATCCCGTTCAGCAGCGCTGCGAGGATGTTCATGTGGATGTCCAGCACGGCTTTGCGCTCGCGCAGCTCGGGGAGGAGCGTGATGGCTGCTTTGAGATGTTGTGCGGAGGCGCTGGTGTCGTTTTGGAGGTCCTCGAGCGAGGAGGCGCCGGTCTTTTTGGTGATTTCCGCGGCGTCGTCTTTGTAGCGCATGAGCTCGGCGTCGATGTCCTCGGCGACTTGGGGGAAGGGGAGGCCGGCGTTTTTGGTCCAGAAGAAGTCGTTGGCTGTGAGGTCGTAGCTGCGCTTGGTGGTGCCTTTGGCGGGGTTTTCTTCGTCGATGGGGGACTCGACGGTGATGCGGTTGAGCTTCATGTTTAGAACGTCGTGGACTAGGGATTGGTATGTCCAGGAATGGGACAGCATGGGGATCAGATCCACGTTTCTGTCGAGGATCAAGAGGACGGGTCGTGATGAGGTGGCGCTTGTGGAGGTGGATGGGCGGTTGCCAGAGCTCGAGAATAGGTTGTCCTTTGAGTTCAAGATGTGGTCACGGAGCTTGCGGTCCAGTTTCGCGGATATCATCTCAGCTGCTGCACCCTTGGGGCATCGTATAATGGGGATGACACCTGCCATAATTAGCTTCAAACTACGGTCCTGGGGAATTGGCACATACCCATAGTAACAACGACGCTGAACAAGCCGCTCACAATCCTCTCTATTATGTTTTCCAACTGCTGATCCGTCGTCTTCGCGCTGTTAAGCGCCCAGTACGTGTGATCCTTGCGCATACCAAGACTGAACAGATCCGGCTCGCTGACAATGAAATTCAGGTATTGATCGAAGACCTGCGCGATGTTCTCTGACGTTCCTGCTTCGGCTGTCTGAGATGCGAAATCTTCAAGCAGGGGGCGGGGTATCGAGGAGAGGAAGTTGATGTATGCGGGGGAGTATAGGCCGCGGGTCAAGTCGGTTGTGATCGCTTTGAGGTTGGCAGAGGAGGGTTCCACTAGATACAGAACGGGGACATCGGGTATGGGGTTTCGTGGTGAAGCAATGTGCCTAGAGAAATCAGCTATGTCTTGAATATGGACGCTCTGTTGCAAAGTGCTCGTACATGTGCATTGTGACCCCCCATGTTCGCAGATCGCTGACCCGAAGCACGCTGCTGATGATATCTCGCCCCAAGTCGTCAAACACCAGGATCTTCCATATGGGGTTTCCATCCTCGTCTAGGATCGGGACGGACGTCGAGGTTATCTCGTGGGAGCTGGCGTTCGGGTCGGCATGGGTGTGTGCGGGATCCTGGGCATGGTTTAGATTGAGAATCTTCTCGATGGAGCCTGTATGGTCCGGTTAGCGGTGGTTTCCCAGCGTGCACTGTGGTGTTTGGTCCTTACGGATTTGGCGTTCGCGGAGGGATTGGTGGGTGGTCGCCATTGTTCGGCTGGTTGATTAAGGAAGGGGACGAAGGGGGGGAGAGTTGAATGGGGACTGGCGCATCAGTCCAACAACGTGGAGCGCTCTCTCATACAATTCCTGCAGTAATGGCGGGAGCTGTAAGATGGTAGTTTTGAGGGAGTGAGTGAAGTTATTTGTGAAGTTATAGTTATGGCGAGGTGAGGTAAGGTGAGGTGAGGTGAGTTATTGTGCCTTGTGCCTCTATAATTCTTAGAAGTGTCCCGTAGTAGATTATAGAGCTCTGGCACCAACGCCCACCAGCCAACGGCACTCTCCGTCGTCATACTCTGTACTGTGGTTGGTGGTTCGTGCTGGCTGATGGCTGATGAGCTTGCCTAAGCGAGATGTGGCCAGTGCAGCAAGGATCTTCTTCAATGGACCAAGGTCAAACACGAACCTCCTCCTTTCCCTCTCTCCCTCACTCCCTCACTTCCTCCCTCAACATCGTAATAATTATTCAACTCCAAGCGTACGAATACTCAAATAAAGGACGCGCAGTGATTGCGCTGTGCCCTGGCTGTACTGACAGGCGCTGACAGGCGCTGACAGGCGCTGTAAGGGCTGTAATACTCCAACGCAGGCACTGTCAGGACAACAGGCGCATCGTTCTTTTTTTCGTTGCGCGCGCGAGGAGGAGTTGTGGACAGGATACAGATACAGATACAGATACAGAGGTGGACATACGGACAGTGGACAGCACTGTGGTGTGTATACAGACAGCAGTGCCAGTGCAAAAACACGCGCAGGACCGTGTGTTGTTGCGTTGTTGCGCCTAAGGGGTGTTTTCTGCATTTGCGTGCGTTGTCTGTTGTCTGTCTGGGACTTTCCTGGATTCTTTGAGCGTCAAATATTGGCTGTACATACAGTACAGTACAATCGCGAGAAACGCGTACAAATTGAGACAGGAAGGAGGAGGAGAAGCAGGAGGAGAAGAGAGAGACAGAGCTGCTACCGTACGTACTCTTAATCGACGTACAGTGCGACTTCTTTTTACAGTACGACTTCACATCACAACTCACCTTACCTCAACTCAAATCTTCACATCCTCACTTCCTCACCACGTCACTCTACAGCTTCATTCTACAGTACATACATGACTTTTAGCTGGGGCAAAAAAGACCCGTTACCCGTTTGACACGACCCGTTGTTGACGAGTCGCCCTTTTTTTCTGGGATTACTGGGGACTTACTGGGAACTTGTTCACGTTCACAGTTGTGTTCTTGAAGCTGATTGGCCTTTATCGCTTAGTGTCTCTTATACCAACCCAACCGTCTCTGTCCAATACTCTCGCTGCTTTTAACGGCTTTGAACGGCTTTGAACAACCCAACTGCTGCTTTAACCCGCAAATCTCCTACCAACCCTACGGGCACGGCCAAAATAATCCGATAAAGCGGCATCCCGCACGGTCCATCTAAACCAAATATGGATCACGTGCAGGATAACGGTTCCATGAGAGGAAATGAGAACTACTCGCATGAGTTGGGTCAACAGATGAATAATTACATCGTTGACCCGTCTTTAATAGACCAGAACCAATGGGTGCAGCATCAGCCTGAGCAGTATACTACTGAGGATATCTTCAATCCACAGCAGGCTTATCAGCAGCACCCACACCACCCCCAGCAGCACCAACTCTCACATCAACACCCACAGCAGATTCAGCAGCAGCAATATATCCAACCGGCTCAGTCTCCATTTAATTACGGCGCTTCCCAATCACCTGTGTATTCAAATGCGCAGTATCCAGGCGTATACGGTCAGGAGCCTCTACGCTCAAATAGCAGCCTTGGACAGTATGGAGTTCAGTATGGCGGCTACCCAACCAGCAGCCAGAGCCCCATACAACAGATGCCCCAGCAGATGCCTCAGCAGATGCCTCATCAATCTCACCAGCAGTATGCACCCAACCAAGGCCAATACTCCTATTCCCCTCAACCTCAAATACCCGCAACGATCTCGCCACATGACCTCGACAGGGCCGTGCAATATCCTGCGCCGGTACCGACGAGAAACATTTTGACGCCGCAGCCACTCCCCAGCAATACTGCCAGCCAGAATTTCCGCCAGTCATGGACGTCAGAGCCGGAATTCCTGGACCAGTCCATCAATGTTTCGACCCCGACCCTGATGCCTCAGTATCATGCTGTTGCGGAACCGCAGATTCAGCCCCCCCAGTCTCGCCCTGTGGTTAGCCAGCATGCCGCCATATCACCTGTGCCTGCTTTGCCTCATGTGGTTGCAAGCCAGCCCGAACCAGTAAACCAACCTTCGCCAGCGAGCCAGCCTATGCCTAGCCAGCCTATTCCCAGTGTTTCGGACGCAGCTCAGAAATATGCTTCGGCGCAGCTCCGGGTTACCCACCCAGAGTTGGTAGCTGAAACAAAGGATATACCATCCCGCAGGTTCTCCAAGGCTCCTTGGGCAATCCTAGGTGTAGGCTCAATCGAACTAGACAATAAGTATTCCTGTAAGTTAAACCAGTAATCAATGGTGTACTCACCCCCCTTTGTGAAAGCACCGACTAATTGTTACCCATAGCAAAAGCACTTCCCGTCTGGCAAGGGCGGCCTAACCGGAGTGGAAAGGTACTCATACCCGGCCTCGAGCATAGTAAGTGATACCCCCGCTACCCCCCACGCTTAGTCTATAAAGAGTGCATCGTTGACATCCTCTCGCCTAGAACTCTCTGCCACACCCACAAGCAAACCTAAGAAAATCCGTGCCCCGGGTACAAAGAAGTACGCCAGTGCCAGGAAGTCTGATTTACTTGGGAAGGAGCGACCAAGGCCTTTATCCGCATCTGCGAATCTTTCGGTGGGAGGTGAGAGTACCAGCATTACGCCGCCGTCGATCTCGCCGGCGGACTCGAGCGAGGAGGAGTATACGAGCTCGGAGGATGAGAGTGATTATTCGGATGAGGAGGAGGAATTAGGAGATATGCGGACGTTGGAAGAGGCAAGTGATGTTTTATTATCTATTGTTGGCTGTGCTAGCGAAACTCTTGTGTCCGTCCCGGGTCTCGAGTTTCCTAGGCGATCAATAAAGAACCCCCCCTCCTTGTTCTTCCTTTCGTTGTTGTTATTTTTTTGTCATTTGTTACTAACCATGCAACAGATTCGCCCCGAGCCGCGTCCAACGGATGTCGCCGAGGCGGCAAGCTGGGATGCCCTGGGCATAATGTACAGTCCACCAGGTCGTCGAGCGACGACCGAGGAGAAGATGAGAGTTGCTATGGAGTTCCATCCCTTTGTCGCAACTTTGCGTGAAGAGCTGGTACGAGTTACGGGAGAGCTAGCAAAGGCGGAAGCAGAGAAACGTGAAGCCGATGTCAAGACCTTGAACGTTGAGCGAGCTACGAGACAGCAGGCTCTTGTGAATGCTTTGAATGTTGCCATCACGAAGGGACATCAGGATCTCAAGGATACTTTAGCTACCCATGACAAGTTCGTTGTTGGGTTGACGAACATCCTGAGGAACTGTATCAAAGCAGACGACTACCTCGGTGACCTCGCACTTGCCGTCTTCCATCTCATGTCCGCCTTTACGAAAACGAGCGAGGCGGTCTTGACCAGATCTAAATTCGATGGCATTGTCAAGAAATTCAATAAGAACAGACTAGAGAGCAAAAATGTCGATATTGAGGGAAAGCGAAAGCAGGAAGACATCAAGCGCTTCGTGGAAACCATCATGAAGAACACGGTCGAAGCTAAGGATAGGGCAATAATGGCTGCTGCTGCAGACTCTATCAAGAGAGGCGAGCAGAAGGAGGCTATGGCCAAAGCTGGGGAGAGGGAATATAAACCTACAGTTCCTGCAGATGCCAAGCCAGGACAGTCGGCGTCCGGCCTGAAGCGACCCCACGAGCCTGACAGCACCAGTAACTCGCCAAACAAGAAAGTCGCAGCAGAAGGCGCCAAGGGCTTACCTGTTAAACCGTCCGGCAACAAGGTTCCTATCAAGACTACTGGTTTCTTTGCGAAGCTCGGGAAGCAAGGTCCGAAAGCTCCGCCGGCTACCTCAAGTGTACCGGCGTCTAAGCCTGTTGCCAAGAAGCCGGCTCCATCCACCGGACCATCTACGCTGTCTATGCTCCTTGCCGATATTTCGAAGCCGAAAGAAATTCCCAAAGCCCCAGAGGCTCCGAAGCGACCTGATGAGACGCCTGAGCAGAAGATTAGAAGAGAGCGGAAAGAGTCCAGACGCCACCTCAGGGTTCACTTCAAAGATGGTGATGGGCTCACTGAAGTCAGGATTTTCACGCATGAGCGATCGGAAGATGAGGGTCGGCAGGGTGAAATGCTCCGAGATGCACATGATGACCGCTCTGAGGGCATGATGCATAAGCAGAGGTTCCAAGGTGTTGCAGAGGTGGACGATGAGGAAAGTGAAGCTGAGGTGAATAACAAGCCCTGGCCTGTTTTGAGTGAGGTCGACTTCTCAAACTTATCCGAGGGTTATTATGGCAAAGCTTTCACGTCAAGGGGGGGACCGGTTGAATTTGAAACGCCCCAACAAAGAATCCAAAGTAAACGCGAGGATACCGAATTAATGGTCGTCTATACGGACATCAAAGACATCCCACACTCCCCCAAAGAACCGCCCTTTGAACCCACCACCCCAGGTACCGAGGTAGTACTCCGCCAACCAACAAATTTCCCCAAAGTGCAAGCAAGACTCCTCGATATCCGTCTCTTTGGCGCTGAAGCTGCGATGGCTCGACTCTTCCGCAATGAAGAGGAAGAACGCCTCGGCATCCACAGAGAAATGACCCACAAACGCGCTGCTGAGATCCTAGGCCTGCAGCCTAAACCCACCGTCCCAGCTATGCTCCACGCCATCGCCAACAGTCCTCGTTTCCCAAAGAAGGATACTCAACCGCCAAAATCGCTCGAACAAAACATCGTAACCCTAGCTGAACTACAAGCAGGCACCCCACCATCGCCCAGTTCCTCCCTCGCCCATAGCCCATCCATTACCAACCCAGCACTCTACCGCCACGTCCCAGGCAGCTCACCCCTCTCCCTACACCTCCTCTTCAACCCCCCAACCCCCACAAGACAAAACCCTCCACCCCACACCCCCCGGCATGGACCCCACCGACTGGGCCAACCTCTCCGCCATCTTCGCCTCCAAAACCGGTCTCCCCTTCCCCGCCGTCGAAGCACCATCCTGGATGATCCCCGCCCTAAAGCAAAAATGGTACGAGACCCTCCTCAAAGACCACATCACCAAAGCAGCAGCCGATAAGGCGTTTGCCGATCGCCAGATCGCGGAGGCGCAGGCTCGATGGGGGGGGGGGGTTGGATGATGGGGCAGCTGCAGAAGTTTATGGCCCCGCAACAGGGACAGCAGGCGCAGAATGAACATGCGGAGGAGTATGATCCAAGTGATCTACAGAATGTGTTAGCGGGACTGGGGTATGCGCAGAACACGCAGCAGCAGCAGCAGCTACCCTGGCCTAGCAGCCAGGGACTGGGGAAGCAGGCGCAGACGCCGTATCAGGAGCAGCCGGCTTGGTTGGCTTATGCTAATCTCCAGCAAGCTGCGCCACCGCCTGCACCCGCATCGGCTTGGAATGCGCCGGCCCAGCAGCAGCAGCAGGGATCCAGCGCACCGTCGTGGCAGGCGTCTTATCAGCAAGCGGGGTGGCAGGGTGAGGAGGGTGGGGATGGTGGCGGTGGTGGAGGTGGTGGGGGGGGGAAGAAATCGTGGGATAGTGGTGGAGGTGGTGGAGGTGGGGGGAAATTCAGCAAGAATAGGCTGGATCCGGATTATAAGCGGGGGACGAAGCCGTGTCGGTTTTGGCAGGAGGGGAAGTGTGCGAAGGGGGCAAATTGCACTTTTATCCATGAGTAGATGTGGACTGGCTGGGAATGAAGGGGGTGGGTTGTTTGTATAGCGTGGCGTTTGGGTATGGGGTGGGGATGGGAAAGGGGGGTATATTACTTGTACTTTTGTAACAATACGGGATGATATGAAGGATGGATGCTTGTGAGGGAGGAGGAAGGGGATTGTTTGTATTATAGGTGATGAAGGAGAATGGAAAGAGTAATCATTGATTTTGG
Organism: Pseudogymnoascus sp. VKM F-4518 (FW-2643); assembly: GCA_000750925.1. Lineage (NCBI taxonomy): Eukaryota > Fungi > Ascomycota > Leotiomycetes > Thelebolales > Thelebolaceae > Pseudogymnoascus > Pseudogymnoascus sp. VKM F-4518 (FW-2643). The sequence continues at coordinate 39,452 of JPKC01000494.1, read as the reverse complement.
GGTTTGTGGATGTGACTCGTGTTGGATGTCTGGAAAGTCGTGGAAAGTTAAAATTCGCTGGAATGTTCTTGGTGATGTCTTGGTGGTTCTATGGTTTGCGATTGAGGTTGTAAAAGGGATGTTGATATAATTTAAATGCGAGATTGGGGGGGGGAGGGGGTTAATTACTGTTTCTTTAGTAAGTAAATAAATTTTTAAATTCACCGTATAGAAATCCATCCCCTCACGGGTTTTGAGACTCCATATATGTTTATTTGGTTTTATTTGGTTTTGGATTCTGATTACATTCGGACTTCAGATTATCTTAAGAATTTATATTCATCATTTTTAGCATCTTCATGCACCCAACAAGCCATTGTCATTAACAACAATGTCATCAACAGAAAAGTCATCAACAGCAATGTCATCAACAGAAAAGTCATCAACAGCAAGGTCATCAACAGCAAGGTCATCAACAGCAAGGTCATCAACAGCAAGGTCATCAACAATAAGGTCTGAGTAACCTTCAAGTTGAACTCATAAGGACGTGCGTGCTAAGTGAAGTTGAAAGGTTTATATCGTACCATAACCGCATCGCTCCTTCCACCATAACTCAACTCAACTCGCATCTTCCTCTCAATTCTCCCCCATCGCGCCTTCCCAATTCATTATTATGTTGTTATAGAGTAAATAAACCCCCATGCTGATCACCTCCTTTCAACTCCCATCTATGCGCGTCGTTCAACTCAGTAACTCACCATCATCCCACATCTCTGAGACTCCAAGTTCCATTATCACATTTTTGGACACTATTATCTCATTCTCACCCCACCGAACCCATCACGCCACAACCACCCCCCAATAACCCACAATGTCCGACAGCGGTAGAGGTAGAGGCAGACCCAAAGACAGTCACAATTACGACCCACTTGAGGTACACATTCTCCACCGCGCCGACCCCGACTTCGACGTCGCCACTATCGGCCCCTACCTAGGACCAGAGCTCGAAGCTGATCTCCAAGCCTCGCGTTATGCCAACGACTTGCTGCAAGAGAGCTTTCAAGATACGATTTCAGATACTGAGATGCCTACTGCTGCTGCCCCGACCTCGGCTTTTGTTACTGAGGCTGAAAGCGCCCCGGCTCCCCAACTGCACGCTCCGCAACAAGGGCCTCTAGAGATGCGTGACCTACCGTCCTACCCCGACAACGTAAGAAACTGGACAGCAGCTGGACGAAGTCAACCAAGTGATTCGGCTTCTGGCCCCCCAAGACAGGAGGAGGCGGACCCAGAACTGGTGGCGCAACTTCAGGACCTCATTTTCCAACCAGGCGGAGTACCGGACTTGTTGCCTCCCAACTTAAGCCAGATGCCAGGCTTAGATCCGATGTTTCTGAGCACTGGGCCAGACGGATTACCTAACCTGCCGGCTCCCCCCGAATTCCCGCTGCCGGACCTGGAAACGCAGTTCAAGGCCCTTTTGGCCAAGACGGAGTTTGCGAACGCGCTGGAAGCTGCGGGGCTCGCTGAGCAAGTTGTTGCACCGAAGAAACTGGTGGTGGTTTGTTGTTTGGCGACGTGGACGGGGATGAGGGGTACGGATGATAAGTGGGTTGCGATGCCGGGACAGGGGACAAACCAGGGGTGGGGCATGGATATGGCGAATCCGTCGGAGAGGGAGTGTTGGAGGATGCAGATTTGGAAGGGGTTGGAGGTGTTGAAGGAGATGGATGGGGAGGGGGTGCTGATGTTCTCGGGGTAAGTTCTCGTTTCTTGGTATTTCGTCCTGACCTGGGAATTTCTTGCGCTTGTTTTGGTTTGCTCTTGTCGTGGCTTCTCAGTTTGTTTGGGTTTGGTACTATGTTACCATTGAAGTCTATTTCGCATTCCACGTGTTTGTTTGTCTTGAGATTTTCGATGTGTTTGGTCTTGGTGCTCTGCTATCACTTTGACCTCTATAGTCCCTTTCACTTGTTTACTTTTTTCCTGTCTTGTTTTCATGATTTGTTTGAGTTTGGTTATTCCGTGGCATAGTATCTAACATTACGTAGGGGCCCATGGTACGACCGGAGCAGAATCTCAGCGGCAGAATCATACCATGATTTCGCCAAAGCTTCAAAATTTTGGGGCTTCTTCAAAGACGACGAGTACAAAAATTACCCCTCCCGCATCTTCACGGAAGACCGCGCCATGGATTCCCTCCAGAATGTCATGTTCTCACTCATCGAGTTCAACAACCGCTACAAAAACTTTCCCGAGGAAATGACCGTCATAAGCTACGAGCTCAAGCGCGACCGCTTCGAAAAGCTGCACTTCAAGACGGGCAAAGAGCTGATGCTGCCGACGGCGCAGCCGGAAACCGATGTCTCATGGCAGGGAATACCAACCTTCATTGGGATCGACCCGCGAGAACTGAAGCAGAGTTACAAATCTGACAAGGCAAACGCGCTGATGGAGTTGGAAGCGAATATATTCCATCTCTGGAAGGGGTCCCCGTTTGGTCTTTCGAGCGTGTTGATGGGCAGAAAAAAGCAGAGGAATGTGTGGAAAATCGATCTCAATTATCGACTTGTTTTCGCGGGAGGGGCAGAGCTGGTTGCGGCCCTGGAGAGGAATGCGAAGGAAGCTCCTTCCATTGAGGAGGTTATCGATATGAGTGTGAATTGAGGATGGGGTGCTGGGCTGGGCACTGTTCTTGTGTAGTGGTTTTGTAGGGGCGTTTGTGCCCGACGGTAGCGTTGGGGTTTCACGGAAGGATAGAGGGTCTTGGAGTTGAGTGGTAGGATACCGATATTAGTATGAATTGAGTCTGGGATGCTGGGCTGGGTACTGTTCTTGTATAATGGTTGAGTGGGGGCGTTTCTGCACAACGGCAGTGTTGGAGTTTCACGGAAGGATAGAGGATCAAAGAGTTTGACTGGTAGGATACTGGATTAAGGAGTTGTACTTGCTACACCCGACTATAACATCCAAACACATCCAACCTACACCATCTACAACTTAGTCTCCTCCTGCGCCGCCAAAACCCTAAACCCATGCCTTGGCGCATGCACCCTCACCGTCCCCTTCTCCGTCTTAACCTCAATCACAATCTCCTCCCCATCCAACCCCACCAACGTCCCACGATCCTTATGCGTAACTCCCGAATCTGTTGGATGCACCAACACCTCCTGTCCCGCACTCAACCCCACCGGATCCCGCTCATCCACCCCCCTCAACCCCTCCGCCCACTCTGCCGCCCAAATCTTCTCCGCGGCCTCAAACCCCTTCAGTGCCTTCGCCTTCCCGTTCTTCTTCCGCGCTGCACCCACAGCAGCGCTGAAGCGGTCGACCCACGCAAATACCTTGGGGAAGGTCTCTTTACTAGCTACCTCGGCGGGGATAGCGCCAGGCATGCTGAAGACCCAGTGGAGAGTCCACACGGCTTCGAGATCTACGCTCGAAACCTCCGGCGTGTTGAGGATCCAATCCCGTCCATCGGCCAGCAGCCCGTTCTCCAAAAACGCAATCGCGGCGCGCACCTCGACCAGTGCCTCCGGGCGCGCGCGTTCAATGAAAGCCTTAGACCACGGGCGTCCGCTCATAGCGGCGCGGTCAGCGGTGAAGCGCGCGTCTTTGAAGACGGGGAGCGAGGTGGGGATTAGTGTCGCGCAGCGGCCGAAGAGGCCGCCGTCGGTGACGGAGGAGGAGAAGAGGGCTGCGAGGGCGCGGTGCTCGGGGGTGGTGGGGGAGAGGGCGGGGTGGGCTGCGGAGGGGGGGAAGAGAGTGTCGAGCTTGGAGAGGATGAGGCGAGTGTCGTTGTAGATGTCCCGGCCGATGGCGACGATGGGGATGCGGCGGTAGGAGACGCCGAGGGCTTTGACGTCGGGGCGCGGCATGATGGGGGGTTGGACGCATTCGGAGAAGGGGATGTTGCGGAGGTTGAGGTACCAGATTACGCGGCGGGCGTAGGGGGAGTAGGAGTAGTGGTAGACGATGATATCTCTTGAAGAAGACATGGTTGCGGTTGTGTGGTATGTGAATTGGGGTTGGTGTTGTGTGGAGGTTGAAGATGTGGATGAAGATGTTGGGGTGACGTGGTGTGAGAGTCAATGCTTGGGGACTGGTCGTTTTATATTCAATTCGAGTCGGGCAAATCAATTGCTCCGCTGTAATATATCTCTTGACTTGGACAGTAAGATGTGCAATTCAAAGAGCGGAGAGATAGCTTCAATTGATATGATTAGTAACCACTTACATGTGTTTTTGGACGTCGGCAGGACAATATACAGAAAGTGTGGGGTAGCTCGTGTGGGGTGCCGAGGTCCCCAATTGCCAAGGAATCTGGATGCATCTTCAGTCCACTCTGAAAACAGCCAATCACGTGCCTTAAATTACGCTGCCGCCAGATAGATTGATGTTTAAAGTCATAAATAAGAAGAGAATGATTAGTTTTGAGATTTCGTTAAGTTAATATTCAACTCTCACTAAATATGAAATCCTGATAAGTGTCTGGAGCCACGGGGCTTCAGGAGGTCAAAACAGAACCCCTCAGTACTTCTGCCCGCTGATCTCCTCCCTCGTCTCAATCTCGGTCAAGCCAGTGCGGTCTTTGTGCAAATCCTCTGGCAAAGTACCCAATGCTCTCTCGCCAAACAGCAGATCGATATCCTCCAGCGATACCTGGTTCGTCTCCTTGAAGAAGAAGAAGATGACGGGGAAAGTAATGACGATATTGAATGCAACAAAGATGAAGTAGAACTTGTAGCCCATCTTCTCTAGTCCCAATGGGCTGACCTGCGCGAACAATGTCGCGACGAGCCAGTTTCCAATACCGGTGGCGAAGGCGTTTCCGCGAGCACGGATCTGCATAGGCATGACTTCGGACATGTACACCCAAGAGATGGGGCCGAAGGACCAGGAGAAGATGGCGGATACCAAGAAGAGGAAGAAGACGCCGGCAATGGAGAGGTTGTGCCTCTTGCCCTCTGGGTTCTGGGAGTTGATGGCACCCTCGCAGATTAGGGCACATGTAATACCGATGGTTCCCAGGAGGAGAGGCTTGCGGCGGCCGACGCGATCGAGGATGAAGACGATGAAGATCAAATCTGAAGGCGAAATATTAGTAAATAGGTCCACACGGACGACGGAGAAAGGGGACAGTGAGTTGGAAATACTTACTTGCTAATGGACCAACACAGTTATAGATACCTGAGAGGAGAATGTCTTTGCCATCCTTGAAGCCCAAAGCGTTGTACATGGGAACTTGATAGTAGCCAATCACATCTAGAGAAGTCAGTATGATTTCTTAAAAGGTACGATATTCAAAAACTTACTGATTCCACTGAGTTGAGTAAACACTTGGACTGCAACACCATGCAACAATCTTTCCCTCCATTGCGGTACTGTAAACATGATTCTCCAGCCTGGAACCGTGATGGCCTTCTCAGCTGCGATGGTCTGTCTGATCTCGTTGAATTCGCCTTCTATCCACTCGTCTGCAGGTTTCTATTAGCGAAGTCGTATGAATTGACGGACGCGGCAAAAATAACATACCATTCGTTCCGTTGTAGTGAAGCTTCTTCAAAACCCTCAGGCCCTCGTCCTCTCTGTCCGTGGCAATCAAGTGACGTGGGCTTTCAGGGAAGAAAAACAAGCCGAAGAATAGAATCTGCCAATCATTTAGATCAAGCTTAGGAACAGGGCGAGACTAGCAACTTACGATACATGGCACAGCTTGGAAAGCTAGGGGGAATCGCCATTGGAACTCAGATGTATCTCTGTGATGAGCACCGTATCCCACCCATGTCGAGCTACACCAGGATTAGCCTCTTGTCGTGACCATGAACCACCAAAAGTACTCACACAATGAAACCAATACCAATCATTTGCTGGGCCATGCCGACAATCAAACCACGAATCTTCGGGTGCGCACACTCAGACTGGTAGACCGGCACACTCATACTGAGCAATCCCACCGCCCACCCAGCCATGATTCGGCCAGCGAGCATCATTCCCAAGTTCACAGCCGCAGCTTGAAGGATTGCTCCTACCATGCAGATCAGCGCGCCAATCTGAATAGTCATCTTTCTGCCGAAACGATCCATGGTGAAGCCACCCATCAGCGACCCAAATACGGCGCCGCCATTGAAGGTGGAATTAATGGCACCAATGATGGAGGAGGTATTGGTGGTGTTGAAGTAGGCGAGGAAGTTGGGGGACCCGATCACATCGGTCATGACACCGGCATCGTAACCAAAAAGGAAAGAACTGGAGGGAGGTCAGCAGCTTCCTCGGACGTTTGTTTACTATCCCAGTGGTACCAACCCCGTAGCAGCGAAGATCGCGAGCGAGACATTGAATATTTTGCCCATGGCGACGATCTGGCCCAGCTCAGGCTATTACAATATCCAGGCGGGGGGAGCTTCTGAGCGTTCTTCTGTTTTGAAGCAAAAGCGCGACTTAAGCTTCTTCTCGACAAACACCTCTGACAGCAAGGGAAAAAAGCTGGGCGCGCGACGCTCATTATGAATAGTCGTTGCATCTCGGACCGATGAGGTTACAAGGGTCTCGTCTCACGGCGAGAGAAATCTTACCGCGTGGACCACACGCGCCACGAGATCGCCGCCGGAGTGGTTGTACGCTACCCCTCTCATGTTCCGGTTAAATCTGACGTGGAAGCTCATTCGTTAATGGCACAGGCATGTTGGAGAAGGAGGAGCAAAGTAACGCTTCAGTGTTCCGACGAATTTAGTGAAGTTGGTCCATTAGTTGGCCTAACAGTTGGCCTTCGGGGGCATGTGGAGTGCTGTGCTCGTTACTGAACTTCTCCGCAACTGTACTTTTACCAACCTTGGGGGTCTCGGGGACGGAGTTTGAAGGGTGTCCGCCACTTAAAAATTTATCCGTGCTTGCATTGGACCGGCCTGGGGCTGCCATCGGCCGAACTGGACTGATACTGGACTGACACTGGACTGGCATTGATAGACGCCCCACAGCGGAGGGGCGGTGCCGGACTGGGGTCGGCCAACTTCCCCACCCCCGCAGGTCTTTCTATTGGGATTTCACGTGGGGAGGCTGGGAAAAGTATGGGAAAATATTGGGGTTAACGTATCCCCACCGGAGCTTGTGCTGTGGCGTTGACAACTCTAGAACAGCCACGAACAACCAAGTACAAACCCAAGAACATGCCGAATTAAACTACGGTATAGTATAGTGCGGACCATAGTGCAATATAGAAATTACTCTCCGGAGCTACTTAAGTCCATACATGGCGTTAATCCTAAAAGGCAATTGTGCAGGAGCAATCATACCTTACTAAATGACACTGTAATATCCATGCCGAACCCCGCAGGAAACTTCACTGTTGATCACTCCTCAACGCGGGGCACAACCTGGTCTCGTACTGTCAGATATTATTTTGCACTTGGGACCGACTCGTGGTAGGCAAAAAAAATACCGCTAGGAATGATCCGAAAGAGCTGATCTCTTTAGCCAGCATCGGATGCAGACTTAGATGAGATGATGGGGTTAATGCAGGCGGAGAAAGGCGGTGCCTGGCTGATCTGATGACGCTGCGAAGAACATGGGCTATAAGATGGAGCTTCGGGGACTGACTTTTGAGCTCTGAAGCGTATCGTCGATCACCTGCAGTGGCATTCACCTCTTCCTTCCAAATCTGCCGGCCTTCGAGCACCCGCCTCAACAATGAAGCTCTCCATTGCGGCAGTCACTGCGCTGCTCTTCGCAATCAGCGAAGCGGCCGCTGATGCCTCCTCCAAGACCCCCCTCTACAAGAACCCCAAGGCCAAAGTCGACGACAGAGTGGCTGATCTGCTCAAGCGGATGACAATTGAGGACAAGACATCGCAATTGGTCCAGGGAGACATCCGCAACTGGCTCGACACGGAAACCGGCGCCTTCAACAAGACTGGCTTGGAATGGAGCATGGCCACGCGCAGTGGTTCCTTCTACGTGGGAGTTCCAGTTGACCAGCAATGGATCGCGGAGAACATCAAGATCGCCCAGGACTACCTCGTGCACAACACCACACTCGGGATTCCGTCTTTCACCCAGACCGAGGGTATTCACGGCTTCTTGATTGAAGGCGCCACAATCTTCAACTCCCCAATTGCATATGCATGCTCCTTCAACCGCGACCTGATCCGCAAGATGGGCAAGGTAATTGCCCAGGAAAGCTCCGCTCTCGGCGTCAACCAGATCTTTGCTCCATTGGCCGATTTGGCTCGCGAGCTGCGTTTCGGTAGAGTCGAGGAGACCTTTGGTGAAGATGGATTCTTGGCTGGCGAGATTGGCTACGAATACATTAAGGGTAATAGCTCTCCTATTCAAACCACGGAATTCTGCTAATATTTTGCAGGTATGCAAGGAGAGGGCGTCAGCGCCATGGTCAAGCATTTCGCAGCATTCGGAACCCCTGAGCAGGGTCTCAACACTGGCCCGGTTCACGGCGGAGAGAGAGAGCTCAGGACTACTTACCTCCCATCGTTCAAGCGCCAAATCATCGATGCTGATGTTTACTCCATCATGACTTCGTACAACTCGTACGATGGTGTTGCCATGGTCGCCAACTACCACGTCTTGACCGAGATCTTGAGAAACGAATGGGGCTACAAGTACTTCACCATGAGTGATGCCGGAGGAACTGACCGCCTTTGCGACCAGTTTAAGATGTGCGAGTCTAAACCTGTCGATATGGAGGCCATTGTCAACTATGTAAGTCATTTCTGCACTGTCAAAATTCCTTTCTAACAATTGTAGGCTCTTCCCGCAGGAAATGATGTCGAGATGGGCGGTGGGTCCTACAGCTTTACCCAGATTCCCAAGATGGTCAAGTCCGGGAAGTTGGACATCAAAATCGTCGACCAGGCAGTTTCGCGCCTTCTCAAGGCGAAGTTCACCTGCGGCCTTTTCGAGAACCCATACCTCGGTGTCCCAGCAGCGGAGACCCCGAAGCACATCCACACCAAGGAGAATGTTGCTCTAGCTCGCCAGATTGACACTGAGTCGATTGTGTTGCTTGAGAACCACAACAACATCCTTCCCCTGTCGAAGACCGCTAACGTTGCTGTTATCGGACCAATGGGACATGGTTTCATCAACGTAAGTTACCATCCCAATGTCCAATACTAGAATACTTTGCTGATAATTGGCAGTACGGTGACTACGTTGTAAACGGAAGCTATCTCACCGGAGTCAGCCCCTACGACGGCATCAAGGCCGCCAGCTCTGGATGTAAGTCCCCCCTCCCCTTCCTCCAACCCCAAAAGGCAACTCCCCTAACATATCCCAGCCACCACCTTCACCCAAGGCTGCGAGCGTTGGTCCAATGACCAATCCGGTTTCTCCGACGCTGTCGCCGCCGCCACAGCCGCAGACGTCGCTGTAGTCGTCGTCGGAACCTGGTCGCGCGACCAGAACCAGCTCTGGGAAGGCCTCAACGCCACCACCGGTGAGCACGTCGACGTCTCGAACCTCAACCTTGTCGGCGCCATGCCCCACCTCGTCAAGGCCATCATCGACACCGGCAAGCCCACCGTCGTCGTCTTCTCCTCCGGCAAGCCCATCACCGAGGCATGGATCTCTGAGCAGGCGTCCGCGCTCGTTCAGCAATTCTACCCCTCTGAGGAGGGCGGCAATTCCCTCGCCGATATCCTCTTTGGAAACGAAAACCCCAGTGGCAAGCTCTCCGTCGGCTTCCCCTACGATGTAGGCACAACCCCGGTGTACTACGATTACCTCAACTCTGGGCGTCCCGTCGATGTAGGCAAGGAGTACGAGAACGGCACCCTCCAATTCGGCCACCAGTACGTGCTCAACAACCCCTTACCGCTCTACGAATTCGGCTACGGCAAGTCCTACTCCACTTTCGAGTACGGGGCTGTCAAGCTCTCGAAGACAAAGGTCAATGCCAAGGACACCGTCACCGTCTCGGTGGACGTAACCAACAAGTCCACCCGCGACGGTGCCGAGGTCGTGCAGGTGTACGTCAAGGACGTGCTCACCAGCGTCGTGGTGCCGAATATCCAGCTCAAGGGGTTCGAGAAGGTGGTTGTCAAGGCGGGAAAGACTGTTACGGTCAAGGTGCCGCTGAAGGTACAGGATCTCGGGTTGTGGGATATTAGGATGAAGTATGTTGTTGAGCCGGGAGACTTCCAGGTTTTGGTCGGGAGCTCGAGTAAGGACTTTAGGGGGAACGCTACGTTTACTCTCCAATAAGCGGAGAAGACGTGGGAAGCCCAGGGCGGTAAGTTAGTATAGTATAGTAATCTCAGCGCAACTACGTGCCGTATTAATCGAGCCCATCATCTCTTTCACTTCACAGTCTACTTACCGTAACTGACAATTATGCCAAAACCTCACCTCACCTCGGATCACATCACGGCACAGATGCATTCCCTCCATATTACCTTCGTACCTCGCTCTTCCACATCGGGGCTAAATAACGGCTAAACCAAACCCAGTCGTCGCATGGCTAGAAGATAATCCACCATTCATGTCGCCGTTCTACAAGGGTTGTCGGGTGCGCGTCGGTCCGGTAACCGATCACCATTTTTATGTGGATTGTTCCAATGCCGTTTCGCACTTTTCGGGTCGCGGGTGTTGGAGATGGGTTTTTTGCGCATTGGAGTTCAATGGAGTCTTTATCTCTTCCATAACAGTCCCTTTCTAAACTCCCATTTCCATACATAAATCACTCGCCTACCCCAAATCCCCGAGACCAACACCCCCACTGTACCCAATAACGCCCCCGAACGCCCCCAACCCACTATCTCCCCGCCTCAGCGACCAGCGGTACTTATAGCCAACCAAGTCAATAACTCCCAGATACGACCATAGACTCAAGGGAATTTGGCATCCCGCCCGCTCTGCTATATATAAGCTTAAGGTTTGCTTGGTTTTTGCTTATAACCACGCCAATAGGCATGCTGCAGACCCCAAGCTCCTTTCCGCCTCGAGTGTGATCTTGAGCTCTCTATTCTCTTCATCACACGTGACCATTGTCTTTTTCATATATAGAATTAGGAAAGCAAAGTTGAGTTATGCAAAGTATATTTGCCAATAGCCAATAGCCAATGCGTATTGACCAACATCTAATTCCAACATATAGCGTCTTGTCGTGCGTATTAACCGACAACCTTTGAAGAGGGGAATAGCAAGTCGCAATGGCATTTCGAAACATTGTTTTGATTTTGGCATCAAGCCGTATTGTCTTAAAACCTCACGTTTTAAGATGAATTGGACATACTCGCTGCTCATCGCTCTGCTCCTTCAAATCGCTACAGCGCAATCGGAACCACCTAATCCATTCACAGCCGAGATCCCAGTTATCGTTATTGACGAACCCTTCACCATCTACTGGGATCCAACGACTGAAGGCACAGTCACTGTAACCATCATAGCAGTAGACAACAAGAATACAGACATTGCCGATCTTGTTGTCTTGGGCGGTACGTTACTCACGCCTCATACTCACTTGTAACTGCAAGGATCGCGACCAAAGCTAATTCCGGGCGATTAATAGCCAATATACCCAATTCAGGATCGCTCACCTCGACGCTCAACGGGACTCCCCCTGCGATCTCTTTTGCTATAAAGATTGTGTCAGACAGTGACACAAGTTTGACCACCTACTCGACGGTATTTGACATCAGTGACCCTGCTGCAAGCGGAGGAGATGATGTATCCACGACTTTTTCAACAGTCACTAGATCCACAACAGTAGAAGATGTTACTACTACATCCACAGACCCACCCATCCCTACATCTTCTCAATCGCATACTATCAGCAGTACTACAGAAGGCGCCCCTATAGCTGATACAACAACGACTGGCTCTTCGCTTCCTTCCGAGTCCAGTACCCCATCATCGACAGGACTCTCCGCCGGCGCCGCAGCGGGGGTAGGCGTAGGCGCCACACTTGGCGCGCTTATTCTTTTGGCCATTGCTGGTTTCTTCTGGTGGAGAGGGCGGAAAAGGTCTGTTGAACCAGAGACTGGCGCGTCTACAAGTGCCTGGTGGGGATGGCGGAAAAAGTCCTTTGGACCAGAACCGGAGTCGAGCGCGTCCGCAGGTGCTTTAGAGACTGTGGAATCTAAGAGTAAGAAGAGGGTCTCTGAATTGGATGGGACTGGGAATATACCTGCTGAGTTAGAAGGGACTCCGAGGGCTGAGCTGGGTAGTTAATTAAGGAATATACTGAGGTTACTAGCACGGGTACAAGATATTAGTCTTCAGCTAGTTTATTAATATTATAGGGACAAAGTTTATTAATTCATAGTATAATATGTAATGGAAAGCAGGGCGCAACAGGGAAAGTACGAAGTAGAAGCTCAAGGGTGTTGTGCTGGAGCCTACGGCGTGACGGATCGCAAGGTTTAATTTTCGATACGCCGACCGCCAGATCGGGCAACGGTGTGTGCACGGCGCCAACGCTGTTTGGTGTTTGTGAGCGACATAAATACAGCAGACTGCGACGATTTAACCTTCAAACATCGAAACCGCCACTTACTTCCACCAACCTCGCTCCTCCCTGTGCTATTTCAATACATACTCGGCCTCAATGGCGCAAATCAGTCTCAACATACCGCTAATCCGGGATGGCACATTCAAAGAGTTTGCGTCATATCTCGACGAACTCAGACAAAGTCAACAGGACGTTCGCATTTGCAAGTCACTCTTTGAAGCCGTAGAGCAAGAGTACTTGTCGCCACACATCTTTCATGTCTTTCTTCCTTGGTCGTCATCTCTCGATACTATCGTATTATGCATTTTCAATGGGTCATCGCGCTTCATTCGGAAACGAGGTATCAAACAATTCGGCAAAGTACTGGCCAAGTCTGAGCAATGGGAGTCAGCATGGAGAGCAGTAGGCGGAACGAATGGTCTCATCGATCTCTTCGCAAGGATCTCCGTTACAGAGGTGGAAGAACTTGCTAAAGCAATTGGATCCTGCAACCGCCCTCAGCACAAGCATGGTGCGCGAGAAATGGCCATTGAGGACTTGCTACATGCACTGCTTTCATCGCACTATCCTAGATCGAAGCTTCAAAACCATGACAAACGTCCCATTAAGCATCACTATGCTCGGATGGTATCCGCCTGCTCAGAGGAGTTTGTTGAGAAGCTACTAAACGCCAAAGATCAGTCAAATCCTCTTTATCAGCAAGTGCCTGCAAGCCGCTTGATCAAGACACACGGAGAGCTACTGCAGAAGCGTGTATTCGAGGGTATCTTTGGCTCTGGGCAAGTAGACGTCCATATTCGTCAGTATCTCGAGGCTTTCGTATACAGGCAGCCACCAATGCCTAGCCCGGATTCAAACGTGTCAGCATCGATGGCCTTTGCGACTAAGATATTGCAATCTAGACTAGGGGATATTAATAACGACAAACGTTGGCCCTCCCAGGTCTCTGAAGCTGACGTACTATTCTCTCTTCTTGATCGTTCAATTAAGAAAGGGCTGCCAGAGGTTAAAATACGCGATGTCATCAGGCTGGGACTGCAGCTACTAGAGGCCAAGCCAGAACTTATGTCAAAGTTTCGGTCGCATGGCATGTGGCTCAAATTGAGTACCCGTTGGAAGAAAGCGCCAGAATTATACGAAGACTTGATTGCGCTCGCTCTCCGTTTAGAGCTAGGCGGGTCTCAGAAGACGATCGGCAAAGACTTTTTAAGCACATCGAATGCCATCCGGGCGAAGCAAGAATTAAGATGGCCACTACTTCGATTATACTGTCTCCAGGTTCCGAAGGAAGGAGTCGACTTAGATACAGATGATGACTTCACCCCACTTGCGAATCAGCAGTGGCCAAGCGATGTCTTTTACCATCTAAGCAAGGATCAAGCAGTTATACTACTGAATGGCCTTCATCATGCGAACCCGGAGTATAGCTTTTTGCAGACGCCGGCTAAAACGTCGGTTCTTGGGAATCATGGAATCTCGTCGCAGAGAAACTTTAATGCTGTCCTTCTTTTGACTCTTCTTCAGCGTGACTCTAAAGAAATACAAATGAGGGCTAAAAGTGCTGTTGATGAGCTTCGAAAGAAGTCGGCTACTACAAGAGACCAATCAGATAGGGCGAATCTTGCAATAGCGGCTTCTGGCTATGCCATCTCAAGTGGTAGTCTTGACCTGTACGGCGAGACCGTCATGTGGCAACAGCGGTTTGTTCGTGATCCTCTTTCAGTGAAAATGATCTTTGCTCGAGATGCTGTCATGACTGCCGAGGGGATAGAGCTTCTCTCCGGGATACCAGAACCAGTGCCAGAGGGCATTACGTTGGCCGAAGTGGCAGTAAGAGTGGAAAAAGCAAATGAGATCTTGAAAACTTTTCATGAGACTATGCTCATAGCGAAACGAGAGCCATCCTTCCAAAAACGAGATTGGAGTGATGTGACGTCGTTATTCGGTGCCGCAATCGATCTCCGCGTTGATCGCGCGAAAGACCTTCAGAAGCATCTGCGTGATCCGGTGGCGGATGTGTACACTGCAATATGGGGTGGCACCTTAGCCATGCTTGGGAGTGTAGACATTACTTTCTTCAATCAATGTTATAGGCCGATCAAATGCCTCTTTGACGCACTCCGTCCAACATCTCTAGCCACTACAACAATGGCTATGATCGAAGCCGGAGACGAGGTGCGTAAGAGGCAAGACCGCCAATTAGGAGACGATACTCTAGAGCGTCTCTCTTATGAGGTGCTACTGCGGCTTACAAAAAGTGAGAAGCCAGAACTGGCGCAACAGCTCGTTCTTCGGACAATACTAGATCGGCCAGATGCAAGCTCATGGCATAGAAAATTACTGTCGATTTCATTTATGAACTCCCTGTCTGCTAAAGATGCCCATCACATGCTTCTCGCTTTTGCAACTGCGATTGGCGAAAAGCTGGAAGAGCAATCGTACATTAAAGTTGGCGAGTCGCAACCGCCCAAGTCAGCACCACCTGTATCACTTGTTAAGGTCACGACAGTCAAGTATCTCGCCCAGCTCCTCGATAACGCTGAGTTCATCTCCGCGGACGCAGCAGTGGAAGTATTAGTGGAGCTGTTCAAAGCCGGGACACACAGAGATATCCGACTCGCCACGCTGGGCAGTCTGCTGAGCTTGCTGAATAATCTATGCAGCGGCGCAGATGAGAACTGGAGATCTAATGCTTTAGTCGGGAGAATTATGGAAGCGCTAGAAACGGTTATACCCGTTGTTGGAAGTATCAATGAGCGTCGACCACCACAGCAGGAGGACTGGATGGAAGCTAGAGAAACAGGAACTCTACCAGACGTATCTGACATCTCTGATGGCTTGCCACCCCTATTAAGCGCTATACTTACAGCACCCCATTCACCGGAGTATCCCGGGCTGAAGAATTTAAGGGCTGAATTTGTGGCGCGGTTTCTCCTACCTGCTCTCTGGCTTTCCCAAACAGAACACCGGAAGTGGGTTGCTTTATTCATTGCTAAGCACAAAGTGAACCTCACTGTGGATGATCTTCCTCCAACGCCGATCACCCCCAAAATGTGGGACGCTCTCGTGGGAAAATATCCCGAGTTAATTCCTAACACGGTGTTGGATGATTTCAACAAGCATATTGTCATGACTATCGCCCCATCTGCAGCCTTGAGAGACTTCAACAAGTCGCTTAGAAAGAACATCGATCTCTGCAACACCCCAGAAGTTCAACACTGGCTGTCTGTCTTCGGACAGAGTATAGATCAGTACGGCGCTTCTGGAACTCAAACACTAGTGCGCATGATTCGTCATGGCAAGCCAATTCCTTTAGTTCGCAACGGAATCACTTTCGACAAATTGCTAGGTATAGTCCTTATGCACGCATCGCTGTTCCTAGCTGAATACGAAAACTACACGTCTATTTGGGGGAATTTCGTGCAAGATCTTCGTCCTCCAATGTGGATCGATTACCGAAACCGGGGCATGGATTCAATGCGTTTGGCGTCCTCGGCGTGGCCATCAACCGGCAGAATCGTACTCGAGAAAGTCATTGCGTTAGTTTCCGACAAGAGGAAGAAGCATGCACAGGGCCACAAGCTCAGCCTGCTCCCCTCAACGGCAAAACTCCGTCTTTGGCTCCTCCCTTATCCCCGTCTTCCCTACACTACGAAGGTCGACCATCAGTGCAAAACTTTTGCAAATGAAATGGTGGAATTGCTGGACGATTTTCTCACACCTGAAGCTAACTTGCTGCGCTGGCCCGGAATCGCCGAAGATGCATGTACCGTGTCTGACTTACTCAACACGGCGGAAGAGCGGCTTCGCATAGCTTTATACCTCGGAAAACTTACGGGATCGTCGGATGGAGCCGGGGGTCAGAGATCATCAGCTCTGAATTTTGTGAGGATTGCGGTAGCGATGAAACTTATTGGACATGGGCGGGAAATCCTGGAGAAGCCTGGCGATTTGTTAGATCTTACCCGCGGCGTTGTGCATATGGTCGAGGAGTGGCAGGGCCATTTTGACGAGGGGATTCGGGAGAAGGCGGCGGAGTGGAAGAGGGTACAGAGTGGTCTTTGGAAGATTTTGGTGCGCAGAGATTGAGACATAAAAGTCTAAGTGGTTAAGTTAAATAAACCCATTTAGCCCTTGTTAATCGAGGAGTAAGCATAGTGAGGTTACTAGATCGGGTACAAGATATTAGTTTTTAGCTACATAGTAATAAATATGAAGTAATAAATATGCAAATATTATATATTCAATGGGCGAGTGCATACTACGTAGGCTTGCAATTAATGTAAGCTCCGATTATCGCAATTGAACGTTTATAACTGCGTGTGCGAATCCAATTGCCGATATATCTTCCAATTAGTGCTGACCTGCGCTTATGCTCTCGTATAGACGTACGTACGTACATTCCCCACAACCTAGCTTCCTTCCCCGCATACTCTATCGCTTTAGTTGCGGATGGGACGGGCCGGATGTTCGCAAGTCAGTAAAATAATTTACCCGTACGAGCCAAAACAAAAGCTTAGCAGCTGTACACAAAACCCTGAGGTCTTAATTAAGGTATTATGTAAAAGGCTTATCTAAGTCGTGGGAGTTTCATTTACCCATTTCCAAATGTTTTGCTTACTAGGCCCTCCGTCGTCCATCATCCCCAGAATTTGGTCCGCAAGAATCAAAAAGAATGGCTACAACGCCGTGACGTGAAGCAAAAGCATATCAATTTGCAGCAATTGTGGGATCACCTGAAACTATGAGTTACAACCTCCTCGCAAACGAGGCATCATACAAGGATTCGGAGAACGACCCTGCCCACCGCACTCCTTTGATACATCGTTTAAATCACTATAAGACTTTGTTTTTTCTAATGCTCTTCGTCTGGGTGGGAAGTTTGGGCACCTGGGCATGGTTACAAAATACTAAACAAGCAAACCAAGAACCTAAAAGTTCTCCCTTCGTTCCTGGTAAGTCGCGCTCTAGCTTTAGATTGGGTTTATCTCACGCTGATTTCGAAGTACCTCGGAGAGGTGTAACTTTCCAGTCAGATCCGAGCTTCCATTTTACAAGCATCGACCAAGGGAATTCGTCTTGGGAGTCCTTATTTCCGAGTGAGTTCACCCTCTATTTTTATTTTCTATATATGGCTAATCCACATACCAGCTGGTAGCGGCATGGTTACAATAGCGCAGCCCGAAAGATACAATTTGTCGCCAAGTTACCCCGATCACCATAAAAATTCGACCTCCACAAAAGCCGAAGTGTACTCCATGTCTATGTATCACCAACTACATTGTCTCGTAAGCTCTGTCTGTTTTGCAGTACTACAAAGTATCTGATTTTATTTTACAGGCATCGATTAGGATGCACTTCGGCACGATGACTGGGAAGTTTAACATGAACGGCGACAAACCAATAACCAGTAGGCGCGTTTTTCGTCCTGAATCGCACCTCGACCATTGTTTCGACTATTTGCGACAGGTATGGCATTTGAACCTTGTAATCATTCATCCGATAGCTGACTCTCTGAAACAAAAGGCAATTATGTGTGCTGGGGATTTGGCACTTGAGTCATCAGTGGTGCCTAACGAATTTGGATTTAATGGTTGGGGAACACCACATCAATGCGCAGATTGGCGTGTAATGTGGGATATTGCAACTGCTCATAGATATATGTACGATTCAGACGAAGAAATGTGAATAGCGCATCCCGGTTCAGCCCCTACTACTGTGATGGTGTTCCCTCGAATGCCGTGGTAATCAAACGGAACGAAAACCCAAGACTATAGCCCACAAGTACGATTGAAGGATATTCACCTATTCTTACCGTTTGTTGATTATCTTATAAACTTGTTCTGTCAAATCAGATTCAGTATGCGAATTCGGACACACCCTACCCCCTAATGTACCTCCGTGCTCCTAAACCCACCATTGCTATACCCCTAAAACCTTACTTGTTACGAAATATTTACCCGTTCGTGAATTTTTACCACCGGAAGCTGAATCCGCCAAAGGATGATTAGTGGTGAATAAAGTTTCTATATACGTAAAATGGCATGCAGGTGGCTACCTACTTGGCTTTTGCCACCCTCGTAAATGATATTCTTATGTATAAAAAGTGAGCACTAGTATGGATAAAACTCGAGGAATTTAGCCTGATGGTATTTCTGCAAGTAGGTTATGTTATGACCTTGCCATGACCTCGTGCATGCATACACGGCAAAGCTAAAGCATACCTACGATAAGGTCCTCTTGCTAAATATCCACAACTGTAAAACAAATCTCTCATCACTAGATATCAAAGACACAAAGCAATGATGTCCGTCAGCAAAGCAGCATAGTATTTGGTACGGCTAAATACGACTGATTTAGGCTACAGGACGTTTACGAACCCAAGGTCAGCCCTTATGGATAGAACTAGCGACATCGGCAATGAAGAGTATAAGTATCACCTTTATCTTCTCTGGTTGAGAATTACAACGCAACCAACAAAGAACACTTCATACACAAGCTCGACCCAAACCCTTAAGCTCAGTTTTATAACTCAGACAAAATGCAACTCACTTCCGTTTTCATCACCCTTGTGAGCCTTATGGCCGTTACAAATGCTGCCCCTGATGCACTTGTTAGGAAGGCTCTCGATTCTGCTGTTATGCAGTATCCGGGTGATCTCAGCATGGACTTGATCAAGCGCGCCCAGGCTGCGGCTCGATGCAACACTGGCTGCCCGTGCAACTGGTGCGGCATGACCATTTGCTGCGAGTGCAACTGCTAGAGGTTAGTGTACTGTTGAACGACACCATTAAAACACCGTGTTAACTATTAAAGTGCAAACAAGACCTTGAAATGAGGAAGCTAGATTTATGCTGTTGGATTGCAGATTGATGGTGGTGTGCCAGCTGTTTGAGACTAGGCTTGTTGAGCAGTTGTATTAAAGCTGATAACACTCGTTATAATGCAGCTCTAGAGAAGCTTAGGACAAATCAAAGTTTATTTCCAGGCTAAATATAGTGTCAACAATCTCCATTTTCAGACGTGGATGGTTGTAATATACCTAGCCCGGTGAGTATAACGTAAATTAATCACCGTTGTTCCTTTCCATCGTACCATAGACAACATTCCCATGCCGGGTTTAATATAGCCTGAATAAAGGCTAAAATTATTGTTTTGCCCATATACGACGAGTGCAGCGGGCGTCATACTAATTTCCTCACGTGTGCGTTGTTTATCAGCTTGACCTAACACAATAAGGTAACTACAGTAAATGATACTTAAACCGATCATCATCTTACAAACGTGTGGGTTACATGAGGGGAATTATGAAAATTCTAATTCTCTTATCGACAGATGTGACAAATACAGCCACGAATATTAGATATTGTATATCTATAAGGCTACAACGAGCTGATATATTTGACGCTCTTTGCTTTTACCCCTAGATCAAAGCACAAACTGGCCTCATTATCGCCGACCTCTGTAACCGCCGAGATTTCATCTTGACAACCCGCATCGCTGTAAAATTTCACCCGGGTGTCCCAAAAGTTCGGGCCAAAGATCTGAGCAGATGTCATGGCTTCCGGTGCAGCGACACAGACTCCTGTGGTGACAGGGCCAGTCATTATGGTGCCACCCGCGCACCCAAGGTCTGTATATCCAAAGAATTGACGCGTATCGCGCTGTTCAACATGTCGCTCAGGATGTGCGAGAACGGCCGCAGCCAACACAACGAGCTTTAACATCTATACAGCTGTTAAAAAACAAATTAAACTCTATACAACGAAGGTAATCTTACTGTAGATTGCATATTTAGTTGATGAAAATATGTATAACGGGGTATGTGGTGATTCTGTGTGTTGGGTTTGAAAGTGAAGGTTGAAATTCGAGCAGGCCCGGTCTTATATATAGCTGATCTTTTCAACGTGTTTTCTCATGACTACCCGTAGTCAAACATCATTTTTATACAGTAACATATGCCGTGCTTACTCTTCTCTTACGAATCTTGCTGTAAGGAGTAGTACACAATTGTTGGCGCAGCACCGCATCGTATTTCATACCAGTGCCGTTATAGCCGTTGACTAGCTTGTTACTCTCATACTAATCTACAGCGTGCGAATAGTTATGAGACGAGGTTTAGAATGTAATAGGCGCAAACTGTATCGTTTAAAGTACACCCTAACTGCCGTACCTCCTCTCTCCGAATTTAAAGGAGGCGACCCCTGTCATGCCATACAACCCCTGTCATGTCATACAACCCTCCCTACATGACAACCTACCTTGATGTTACGGCTCTCAGCGGAACATCCCCCGAATGAGTATTCGGGCGATAATACCTCTTACACACAACAATACACTCGAGAGAATTGGGCATCCTGTCCGCTCTGCCAAATACAAGCTTGCATAACATCAGATCAATGGCTCAATCTATTCTATGCTAATACAGATTTTCCCAACATGGCTACCACCTTGCATGTACTCATATGCTTTAACGACGTCTTCGGGGGTAAACCCAAAGGTTTTTTCCACAGGAGGCTCCAATCCCTTGTTTACCACAAACTGTACCAATTCTTCCAATAATTGCTTCGACCCCACAGTAATTCCTCTGACGATACAACCTTTCGAGAGCGCAAGCCCAGCAACATCTGGCATGTCTTCCTGCTTAGCAACCGCTAGGAAGCCAATAACGGCGATACTGCCTCCCATCTTGATACAGTCAATGCTTTGCTTAATGGTGCCAGAACCGCCGTTTTCCAAAATGTAGTCTACGCCCTCACCTCCTGTGATTTTCTTGGCTTCGGCTGCCCAGTCGGGTGTGGACTTGTAGTTGATTATGTGGTCAGCCCCATACTTCTTCTGCACGAATGCGAGCTTGTCATCAGAGGATGAAGTGATGATTGTTCGAGCGCCAGCCGCCTTTGCCAACATCAGTCCCGTGAGTGAAACGCCTCCAGTACCTTTCTTTCAATTAGTGTCGACAAGCCTAAACCATGAGAGAAATCACATACCTTGAAATAACACAGTCTGCCCCGGTTTCAGAGGAATATTTCCATAAAGCGCATTCCAAGCCGTGACGCCCGTACAAATCAGCCCTGCCATCTGCGCAAAGCTCAATTTCGACTCGTCTGCAATCTTGACCACGGCGGTAGCTGGTAATGCGGCAAACTCGCGCAAAAATCCATCGACAGGACCTCCATGCCCGTGATTCCAGTTTTTCTGTGGCCCGTACAAATTCGTCCCGTCAAAACTCGCGATGACGCGATCCCCAACCTTGAAGCCCTCAACGCGGGAGCCGACTTCAACGATCTCGCCGGCTGCATCGGAGCAGGGGATTACTTGGTCTTTGACTGGGAATGGGTATTGTCCCTTGGTGATGGCTATGTCCCGGTAGTTGAGAGAGATGGCGCGAATTTTGAGCAGGATTTCGTGGCCTTCAATGGTGGGAAGGGGTTCGGTGCTTTGTTTGATGTTCTGATGGGAACCCTGGGACTGAAGACGAAAGACTTTATAGGTTGACATTTTGGAGATGAACCTCGTTTTTTATTTCATTTAATGAGAAACGAAAGAAGAAGGCTATAAATGCGAGGACCTTGCTACTCTTATACTAATCAATAACTAAGAAAACTGTGCTTAATAATTTAAAAGGTGATTATAAGGTCACAAAGTTTGTTGCGTCCATGATGACGTCTTGAAACGGGATACGCTTATTCCTGCCGATGAATGCAACTAAAAACCGCACCAATGCCCGAATAGGAAGGAATAACCACCGGTTGTGCGTTTCTGTAGAAAAGTGGAGAGCGCATCCCAAGTTTAGGTACTTGCAAGAGGTGCTTCGACTTTCCCGGGCAAGCTTATCAATCAAACAAAGCAAACGTAGCGACTCGTAGGTAATGCGATTGCAAAAGTTCAACGAACCGTAACTCGATCGCACCCGCCCTTGGGAGTCATTGACCAGACTCTAACTTTTATCGAGTGGGAAATTCCAATAATATAGTCTGCTATGCCTGTCAAGTCTAACAACAGCCCTTACATCAGACCATTTCGAAGGCGCTCATGGCGAGGATGGTAAGGCTTCAATTGGAATAAGTTGGTCTCTCCCAACTAATACTGCTTAGCTTAGTCTGCCGGGAACACCGGTCAAAGTGTACGTTATTCGCTACCCTTGAACTCTGCACGATATTCCCTAAAATATTTTGTAACCCATGCTTATACTTTCCAATTTAGGCGATGAAAAGACTCCAACATGTGGGAGTTGTAATCGTCTAGGAAGGACTTGCAAGTGGGGTCTAAGAGCATCATTTCACCCATCGAGGGTTTCTCAACTATCTATTTCCGAATCAAAAAACCTACGAGAGGTAGAATTGGGGAGGCGACATCAAAATTCCTTAACAGTATGTTTTGCGACTTGCACCTGCTCCTTTATCTCCCCTGCGTTTATTTCCGAAACAGGGCTCTATCCTTCCAAGGCAATGTCTTCTAACACCAAGACCCGTAGTTTGTTAACGAGACAGAGGAAATCGAGCGTGAGTATAATGGACCCGATGAAGCTTTAGTCCAGCACGAATCAAGCCAAGACACTCCAAGTGATTCAACGCCAGAAACCGAAGGTAATCGTCAAAGCGTAATAGAGGAGCACCATACGAGAACCTCCAGAGATCATAATGATCATCACACCGTCCCTGTCGGGAATAGTCTTTTGCAAAGCGGTTCGGAGTTGCGTATCAGTGCTTGTCGACGAACAAGTAGCTCCCAAAGTCTTCAATAT
Source organism: Pseudogymnoascus sp. VKM F-4518 (FW-2643) (assembly GCA_000750925.1). Classification (NCBI taxonomy): domain Eukaryota; kingdom Fungi; phylum Ascomycota; class Leotiomycetes; order Thelebolales; family Thelebolaceae; genus Pseudogymnoascus; species Pseudogymnoascus sp. VKM F-4518 (FW-2643). Next base: position 16,260 of record JPKC01000494.1, on the reverse strand, counting down.
CTACACCCTCAACCGCCACCTATTCCTAATCCACCTATATATACACCGGGGAACAACACGTCTGTTGTAACTGTACAATTTCAAAGGAGGCATGAGAATTTCCCTAATATTCTGCCTGAAGAAGTCATCTCCTGGCCCGTCAACGATCATGTGAAAGCACGCTTACTATCCGCGTACTTCCAAGGCGCTTCAAGGTGGTGCGAAGTGACGGATTCCTCCAAGTCCTTCTCTACATTATCGAGTCATTTGATGATTGAATCACCCGCATTTTCAGCGGCAGCAGCGGCGCTTGCTTCGATAATGGTTACGAAGAGAGATGAGTTTTCCGTCTTACTTGCTGACGAACTTTGCGTCTTTGCTCGTAAAACACTTCGAGGTCTTGAATCAGAACATCGTGAAGGGAGACTTCTTGCAACAACTCTTCTCTGCATGTATTGCTCGGCTTTGGGGAAGGCGGTCGAAGGGAGATCTACTCTACGTGAATGCGCAGAGCTCTTACAGGCCCATAGTCTACGGAATGCGCCATATAGGGTTCTGGCCGCGTGCTTCTGGGTATTTGCTAGACAAGGTACAGCATTCTATCGTTTATACAGGCAAATTCTAACGAATTAATAGATATCTGGGCTAGTTATTTAAGTGGACAACCTACGATCATTCCGACAGAAAATTGGGAATTAGCACAGCCAGGCCCTGATGTTCCGATTCAAGATAGCTACAGTAACCTTGCAATATGGATTGCCGCACGAATCGTCAATGAGCTTTCAAAACAACCGGCTCATATCAATTCAATTACACTGCAAGGTCTCTGGGCAGAATTGCAGACATGGGTGATTGAGAGACCTCTGAGTGTTCGATGCGTCATGGAAATAGAATCATCAGGAGATTCGGCTTTCCCAACGATTCTCTTCAGCAACCCATCAGCTGGTATGAAAATATCCATCATAGCATACACATTGTCACTTGCTAATATATTAACGCAGCCTGTGGGAATTTATACTACCATACTGGATGCATATTGCTTCTTACGACAGGACTGATCCCGCATCAATCTTCTGCTATGGTATGCTTTATCCCTTTCTTACTCTTGGTTAAAAACGTCATTAACGTTCACCTCATGTAGGCCTCCCCCATCTGCCATGCTCGCCGCATTGTAGGAATTTCAATCACGAATAATGATCAGTAGGTTATTACTCCAAACTGGTTTAGGCTCTAAGCTTATTGTAAAAAGTACGAATTTAGTTAATAACATTCATCCGCTCTGTGTGGCTGCACGCCAATTACCCGCTGCTGTTGAGAAGATAGCTATTTTGAAGCATCTCAGGGAAATCGAAGATTGCACTGGGTGGAAGACTGAGAAGTATATACTGGAATTGGAAAAGCTGTGGGGTTTACGATGAAATGTTTCCGAATATAGTGTTTGTCATTCAGAAACGACAAGTAGACATAGCGATATAATTTGCCATATATTATAAAAAGGGAGTAAACTCTACGTACGACTATAGACTCAATGGAATTGGGCATCTCTTCGGTAGGAGACCGCTGAGTGATACAGCTGTGTAAATTCTGTTGACTGAAACCCAATGCTAACCTAGAAGCAACCTCACGTGAAGACAATTCCCCCATCGACGACGATATTCTGCCCTGTCACAAACTCCGAGTCAGGCCCACAGAGGAAACCTCCAACGACCTTCGCAACATCTTCCGGCACGCTGACTCTGCCCATGGCCGTTAGTTCAGTGACGAATTTGTGAACCGTCTCACCCTTTTGGCGGCCTTGCATCTTGCCTAGCGTCTCATCAATGCGGTCCCACATTGATGTTCCCACGATACCGGGTGCGTAGCAGTTAACGTTGATCTTGTGCTGGGCCATCTCGATTGCGAAGACCTGCGTCAGGCTCCTCACGGCTCCCTTCGAGGCGCAGTAGTGTGCTAGTAGGGGAAAAGGTTTGTACGCCGCGATTGACGACGCGCCTAAGATCTTGTACCCGGTGCTGCCCTCGGAAACGGGGCCTTGTGCGATCATCTGCCGGGCGGCATGAGTGTAGCAGTTCCAGACGCCAGTGAAGTTGACATTCATTGTCTGCGCCACGTCTTCGTCTGATAAGTCGAGCGCGGCGCCGACGCCGGCAATGCCTGCATTTGCGACCATAGCCGTCAGGGGGCCGAGCTGCTTAACCGACTCTTCAATCATGGACTTCACCTCCAATGGCGAGGTCACGTCGGCGATAATTCCCGTGGAGGTGCCGTCGCCGTAGGTCTCGTTCAGTTCGGCGGCCAAACTGACCGCGCCAGCCTTGTTGGCTGCGATGTCGTTGATGGTGACGGCATAGCCTTCTGCTGCTAGTCTACGAGCAATGGCTTCACCACTGAGAAATGGCGAATTCAAGTTAGCACAGCCATGTGTGTCTGGGATTTGGAATAGAGGCGTAAATACATTCCACGACTTGAACCGGTCACAATTGCTGTTCTTTTTTGGCGCGAGTCCCTGTTCGCCGTTTCACTTCTGATACATCGGCGAGCCATAGGTTGTACTATAGGTTGCACCACAGGTTGTGCCCAGCGCCGAGCAAGCATGGAAAGGGGCAGTCGCATGCGACTACAGTGGAACTCCATGGTGACGTAGAGATCAGAAAAAGTATCAACACTTCGAGACTATAGTAGAGTCTAGAGAGTAGGAGTGAGTGTCGTCTGATTTTCACTACATAGTTTACACGGCGGATGGATGGATTGAAAAGTGGTTAGATATTTAGAGCAAGCAAACTAGGATCTGATCTTGTTCCTGAGCCAGTAGAAAAATGCTGCTCCAAGTTTAAGGATCACGCGCTGTGGGATCTAGTGTATATACCCGGTCGCGCGGCTGGTGCGGGGAAACAGCGAATGAATATTTGTAAGAGTCTATAAGCAGTTTTACTCAGGGGGATGATCATTTGGTCTTGCTATGATGTTGGGGGAACATCACACCTCATCAACGGCTCGGGTATATGCTATGGCGTAGCTGTGTTGATCTGATGTAGGGAACCGGTGCGGGGAATCGGATGCGGGGAATCATTTTCCGAAACAGAGCACTAGGAGAATGGAGATGCTAGTCCAGATAAAGCTAAGATAGCCGGTTTCATAACATCACATCCCGATGGGTGGGCAACTGATCCTCTCTCTCACCCTCTCTGCATACTTTCATTCTCCACATCCGCGCCTCCTCGGCCCCAATGCACAGACGTGCTCTTCTAATGCACCTTTTCCAAGAAAGAACAACGCCAGCTCGCTCGGTCTAACTTCTAACCGCCGCAATGCCGCTCCTGTCGCGCTAACGAAACGAGGGATTGTGATGCGTTCCCACCGTAAGTCTTCTTAATGGTGGCACCTCCGTCAGGCAACGAATTCACTTACATTCAGAACGTACGAATTACAATGGCAAACATCAGAGCACTCCGTTTTCATGCTAAGAATGATGTTAGGGTCGAGGATGTAACGATACAGTACGTGCAGTCCTGCTTAGTAGTATCTACACAGTTGTAACTGACCGTGGAGAAGGGCGTGTGGCAATGATGATGTACGAGTCAAAATTGCATACTGTGGCATTTGTGGCACAGATGTCCACGAGTATCTTGGAGGACCGATCTTTCCGCCTCAGCCAGGCCAATGCAACCCTCACACTGGTGCCGAACTGCCTGTGGTCATGGGCCACGAAATGTCCGGCACCATTGTAGAGGTTGGTTCTAATATCACCCAAGTAAAGGTCGGCCAGAATGTGGCCATAAATCCATCTATGGATGACAGACACCATGGCAAGGAACGTTGTGTGACTTGCGAGTCAGGGCGGCCAAACATCTGCAAAAATTGGGCATGTTACGGGCTAAGCGCTCATGGAGGAGGATTTGCCGATGAGATCGTGGTGAGGGCGGTCAGTTGCATCCCACTCCCAAAGGGCGTATCGCTCAAGGTTGGGGCATTAGCGGAGCCTTTGGCTGTCGCCTCCCACATGATTCGAATTTCCGGATTCAAGAAAGGCCAAGATGCAGTCATACTAGGCGCAGGCCCAATCGGACTCTCTCTACTTCTCCTATTGAAGTCTCGGGGTGCGAGGAAAGTGATTATCAGCGAAGTGACCGAATTAAGGTCGCGTCAAGCGGAGAAGTTTGGAGCCGACCTGGTGGTTAATCCGCTGGCAAAATCACCGGATGGAGACAATTCCGATAAATGGAACCCAGTTCTAGACGCTATGCACGGCATTATAGTGGATGGAGCAGACATTGTCTTCGATGCTACAGGCATTCAATCAACTATGGACACTGCAATGACCGTGGTTAAACCCGGTGGTATTGTGTTCAACGTAGCAATCCACGAAAAACCGCTGCTCATCAACCCTAATAGTTTCTCATTCAAAGAGGTCAAGCTTATGGGCGGTATTTGCTACACGAATGAAGACTTTGAGGACGTTCTCGACGACCTTGCGAGCGGAAAGATGGCCGCTGAGGACATGATAACATCGATTGTACCACTCGAGAAAGTTATTCAAGGTGGCTTCTTAGAGCTCATCCACAACAAGGCGGAACATGTGAAGATTCTCATCCAGCCCTCACAGTCTGCACATCTAGCCTAGAGAATTTAAAAGGAATTGATAGTATTCTAAAGTATTCTTACTGGCAGTATAGTATCATGGATGCTTAAACGACATCGATTTGACAACCAACCTAATCTAGCCATCATGTTATGAGAGTTTCTGCTATAAACATAAGTCTGACCCGTGGAAGAACGGGTGTCCCGTAAACCATTAGCCGGGTTCTTGTTCTCAGAATTGAACGGAAGGTCTACATGCAAAACGCGTAATTGATTTCAATAGTCTAAGCCACCCTTCACCCGAGATACCAGACTCAGACAATATCTTATCTCATGATGTCATTAGCAAGGTTCGGAGCAAATCCCGAAAGAATCGAAAGCCACTGCTGAGGTTAGGGTCGGTTATATGCTATCAAGTTTAAATGCTGTTAGTGAACTCTCCGAATCTGGGCCCCAACTACTGTGCGGGGACCCCGCACAATGGTTCGGCATGATTCATTTAGCTCGAAAGTGTAAGGGGTAGTGTATTTTCGCGACTGGACGTTAAACACTGATATACATGTATTGGAGGTACCACCCCCTCTATCAAAACGTTTACTATATTAGTAGGGCTTGTTTCCATACTAGTCGGGGTTTTTGACAAATGATAACTAAACATTCCAACAATTTCTTCTTCTCATCGCAAAAAATCCCTAATGATCTAGGTGCCTAGACACCTCAAACCCCCTTAATCATGTGGATCACTCAACTCGAGGGGCGTGCTTTGACCCTGGGAATTACCGCAACATGCGGAACCGCATTTCTGCTCTTTGGCTTTGACCAAGGAGTTTTCGGAGGCATCCTGGGGAACATGATGTTCCTCTCGACATTCAATAATCCTTCGCCTAGTACACAGGGCCAGATCGTATCAACCTTCGACATTGGCTGCATCCTTGGAGCTCTTATGACAATCTTCGTTGGCGACATCTTAGGCAGACGCAAGACCATTGCTCTGGGCTGCATCTTTGTCATCATTGGCGGCACCATCCAATCCTCCTCGTACGATATTGCTCAAATGATCGTTGGCCGTATCGTCGCTGGTCTTGGGGTCGGCATGAACTCGGCCGCCGTGCCTATCTGGCAGAGTGAGACGTGCAAGCCCGAGCATCGCGGCAAGCTTATCGCTCTACAGCTCGTGCTCGTGATCGGCGGCATCATGCTCACTAACTGGATGAATCTCGGCTTCACCTACGTTCAAGACAACGATGTCAGCTGGAGATTCCCTATCGCCTTCCAAAACTTCTTCGCACTGCTCGCCATCTTTCTTGTTGCTTGCATGCCTGAGTCTCCTAGGTGGCTCTGCATGAAAGGTCGACATGAAGAAGCGCAAACGATCATTGCTCGCCTCCAGGCAAAGCATAGAGACGATGAATCTGTTACCGAGGCCTTGCAGCTAATCGTCGCCATGGTCACCCACGAACAAGAGCTTGCGAAGGTCGGCTGGCGCGAAGTTTTCTCGAACGGGGAGCAGCAAACCTTTCGCCGAGTCGCCTTAGGCGCCGGAACCTCGATCATGCAGCAGATGGGTGGTATCAATGTCGTGGTCTACTATATGCCGGTTATTTTAACAACTTCTTTTGGCTTCAGTGATCGAACGGCCTTGATCCTCTCGGCATGCGACTTCATCTCGCTGATGTTCTGGGGCAGTATCGTCATGCTTGTCATTGACAAGTGGGGACGTAAGAATCTCATGCTCTTGGGCGCTTTGGCTCAGGGAATCTCCTTTGGTGTTGCTGCTGCCGGCCTAGGAATTGGGACGAAAGCCTCTGAGGCCGTTGCTGTCACGGCTATATTTGTTTACCATGTATTCTTCGTAAGTCCTTCCTGCATTGTCAAGCCATCCACCCCATGGAATGTGGCTAATTTTACTCTGTAGGGTCTATCCTTCCTGTCCATCCCATTCTGTTATCCTTCTGAGATCAACTCTCAACGCATGCGCAACGTGGGTGCTTCTATTGCCATGATCACAAATTGGCTCTTCGTCTACGTCATTGTTCTCATCACACCAATTGGTACGTTCCCCTCCTATGTACTTATTGCCAGCGCCTCCTCCCTTATTCTAATGTGATGAAACGTATTTGTATATGTGCTAACAAAACATCACAGGTATTGCCAACATCGGCTGGAAATTCTATATCATCTTTGCCGTGCTGAACATTGCTTGGTTGCCCTTCATCTGGTACTTCTATGTCGAGACGGCGGGCCTCTCTCTAGAGGAGATCGACAAGCTATTCGAGATCCACTACAAAGGCGGCAGGGGAATGACCTGGAAGGAAGCAACGCGTCTAGCAAAGGAAGAAATTGCTCAGAACAAGATAGCGGCCCATGAGAAGATCTTGCATGGCAGTACTACTGTTCATAGCGAGTTTGGAGCGAAGGGAATGGATGATTAGGAGCCTAGATCCGATGGCCGATGCTGTTGATGGCTTTTTTCTCTACAAGTCTATCTTATAATGCAAATAGTAAAATAGGCGTGATTATCCCGAAATATATCCTAGGAGGATCGCCATAGTCATCTAGTTTACTTTATTAGAGAAAGGATGAAACGGAAATAATACTGTCTAACTTATAATGTACAGCAAATATTTCCAAGTGTTTAGCGTCCCCATGCAGTTCCTTTTAGAGAGCAAATCCTTACTTACACAAGTCCTACGGGCAGAATCCTCAAGTGTCCTGGAAAAGAATTGAGGCCCCCGCCGGACCTTAAACAGATCCTCTGAGGCTGTCGTACCTATATCACGGCCTGTTCCAGAACACCAGGAGGCTTAAAGGGTAAGTGTATGTATTAAATTAAACATTATGCGGCCACGTTATGGAGATATGGACGCAGCCATAAGCAACCTTCGAGCGCGGATCTGGTAAATGGTATTGTCGTTGTTTGAGTCGTTTTGGAGCGAGGTAACATAGGGCATTCCCTTCTAATTTGCGGACCAGAAGGGAAAATAAAGCAAAAAGGGGGTTAGCAGTAGATTATGCATTATCATCATCACTGGAAACAAGCATTGGATTTTTCGCAGGAAGTAAACTCGTGAGCAATTTACACTAAATCTACTTTTCCCGAAGCAGATTCTTTTCTAAGGTGGTACTTTAGTGTAAGCTTCCCAACGTGATGTTTTTCATGACCTGGAACTCAGCCAGTCCATACTTGCTCCCTTCCTTCCCCAGCCCGCTCTCTTTAATCCCACCAAAGGGCGTCTCACACGCGCTGATCATTCCAGTGTTGACCCCAACCATGCCCACCTCCAGGGCGTTTGCAACCCTCCAGATCTGTCTCAGGTCGTTCGAGAAGAGGTAACTGGCCAGTCCAAACTCCGTATCGTTTGCCTGTTCGATGACATCCTCTTCCGTTTCAAATTTGAACACGGGCGCGAGTGGCCCAAAGGTCTCCTCCCGTGCGACTAGCATCTCGGAGGTGACGCCTATGAGCAGGGCCGGCTGGATCAGATAGCCTTCGGAGTCTGGACTTGTCCCGCCGGCGACTAGTGTGGCCCCCTTGGATACGGCATCTTCGATGTGCTCCTTTGTCTTCTTCACTCCAGCCATGTTTACCAGCGGGCCGTGTGTGACAGTTGGGTCGAGCCCGCTGCCAATCTTGAAGGTAGACATGCGCTCCTGTAACTTCTTCACGAACATGTCGTGGATCCCGCATTGAACATAGAGCCGGTTTGCGCATACGCATGTCTGTCCGCTGCAGCGGAATTTACATGTCAACACGCCATCAACAGCAATATCAACGTCAGCGTCGTTGAATACAATGTATGGAGCGTTTCCACCGAGCTCCATGCTGACCTTTTTCATCGTCCCTGCTGCCCTTTCTGTGATGAGTTTTCCAACTCCGGTTGAGCCTGTGAAGCTGACTTTCTTCACTAGCGGATGCGTGTACAGCTCTGCCACAGCATTCCGATCTTTTGTCGTGACGACTTGGATGACATTTGGTGGAATGCCCGCTTGAATGGCTAGGGCCGTCAGTGCCAGAGTACACAGTGGCGTCTCACTTGGCGGCTTTACAACGACTGTGCATCCTGCTGCTATTGCAGGCGCTAGCTTCCGCGTAATCATAGCAATGGGAAAGTTCCAGGGAGCAATGATACCGCAGACACCGATGGGTTGACGTATAACGAGGTTTGTGCTGCCTTTGTGTCGAGAAGGGATCACATCCCCATATGATCGCACTGCTTCCTCGGCAAACCAGGTAATGAATGAGGCGCCGTACTCGACCTCGCCCTCCGCCTCCGCTAGAGTCTTTCCGTTCTCCATCGTCAGGAGCATACCGAGGTCTTTAGCATTTTGACGGATAAGCGCCGCCCAACTATGTAGCATCTTCGCCCGAGCGGTCTCCTGCGTGCTCCTAAATGTCTTAAATGCCATGTGAGCATATTCGATTGCCTTAGTGAAATCTTTGGTTGAGAGGTTTGGGATGTTGGCGATGACTTTGTTGGTGGCAGGGTCATAGACGGGAAAAGTGCTGCTCCCGTCAACCCACTCGCCGCCGATAAATGATTTCTCATATAAGAGGGATTTATCTTTTAGAGCCGCCTGGATACTCTCTGGGTGCACAAAGGACGTGTGGGCCTCTTTCATAGTGAAACTTGCAAATATTAGCTTCGTTTATAGATGGTCGTAAATTTTGAAATGAGTAGACTCTCGGATCTTGTGATCTTGTTGAAGTATGCAGTTATGCTTATGATATGGGGACAAAAGTGAGAAGACTCGGATCAAACTCTCGGCTATATTCTCAAGCAATGGATATAGCCGGGCGAGATGCGACATGTCCTTATGATATAGTACAAAAAGACCCGGATTCCATTTAAAATCGGCTAGCAGTGGATTTATTGAAGCGTACATTTATTCCTGGGGTTGTAAATGTTATTGGTGATTCCTAGCAGAGGTGAAGGCGGAGGCAACCGAGATACAGCTTCTCAGTCAGCACAATACCCCGTACAACAGGCCCACCTCGGCGTCACTCCCAGCTCACCACCATCTCTTGCAAACTCATCACATAATTTTGAAACATGAACGTTGGTCAAGCTACCCTACGTGAATTAGGCAGAAACTAGCGGAAAATCAATAATTAGTCGATGTTATCTGTCAATCAATAACCCATATTTATAGATATATCACATGTGCCCAGATAAATGTATGCAATATGAACGACGTGGAACTGCACAAGATATTTGCTTGTAAAATACGAATTGAAGCTAGGCAATACATTTTCGCTTATTTATTGTATGAGTTTAACCACCTTCATAGAAAACATCGAGGTTGGGTTCCATGGTACACTTCAAGTGTCATACTACCAAACATCAAGATACCAAAATTGAATCTAAGCCCCCTTATAAGCACAACTTCAAACGCCATCACCTCATGCATGTATATCAGATTCCCAAGCGTGACAATGGAAACGTCTAGAGCAGCTAACGTGGTCCTGGAACCCGTATACTATGTGCAACATTGCCCTTCTTTAGGATCGTAGCGCTTCCAACCTAGGTAGAGGATATCCACCCATACTTGCAAAGAAGCTACCTGCGCCCGCCATTAGCTGTGCAACATCATCGCCGAGCCACTGGCTGAGAAGAGCATTCTGGGTAAGTTCCATTTCCCTAATGATTGGACCGCAGGTCTATTTGGATTTAATTAGCTCAGCCTAGTATTGAGAAATGTAGACGTACTAAGTAGCAGGCACCCCTTCTGTTAGGGTCCTCAGAGATAGTTGCGACTACTTGCGCGACCTGCTGTGTCGTATTGCTCGGGAGTCCACTGGCAGTCCATTGCGATGCGAAACCACCAGCCATACTAGTAGGCGTGACAAAGGGAGCTACGGCATTCACCCTGATACTATGTTTTGTTGCTTCAAGCTGAGATGCCCGCAATAATCCCGTTATACCATGCTTAGAGGATATATATGCCACGACACCGGTGCCACCAAAATATCCAGAAGTGGAGATGATCAAGACAATAGAGCCTCGTGACCTGTCTGCGCGTTTATCGTTGCCCTTCATGTGGTGTAAACCAAGTCTCAATGCTAATGTATCCTGTAAATTATAATAACCACCAAAGGCGAGGATATAAAGACCTACTACTCAGTGTGCCTTTCAGATTGATATCAATGACCTTCGAAGCCTCCGTAGCTTCCAGAAGATCTCCATTCGAATCAACGGTTTCGACGTCCAACACCGCATGGCTTTCCATAACTCCCGCATTTGCAATGACCGTATCCACGCCCCCAAATGTTTTAATGGCGGTCTTGAACATTTCCTTCATCTCGGTCCAGACAAGAGTGTTGGCCGGGACGAAGATGACACGCGATGGATCAGGTAGTGTAGCTATCAATGCTTCTGCTGCTGGACGCGCGCGTTCAAGGTCTGCCATCACTACATTCGCTCCATGACTCTCGAACAGTCGTACGATCTCTAGACCTATCCCTCCCGCTGCCCCAGTCACCACGACCGTTTTTAATTTGATGTTGTTGAGCAGGGTAGGGTCAAGCTGTATAGACGCCATTATTGATTGTGTTGGGCAGTAGAGCATACCAGGAAAGAAAGTACGGAAAGCAAACAAAATCACGTAATAGAAGAAGCCTGGTTTTCAGTGCTCTGGTATCAAAGATAAATATAGCAATGAAGAGAGAGGGGCCTTAGAGCGGGTAAAAATGCAGGGAATGGAGATGGACGTAGAAACTGCCGCATTTCCTAGCCGGGATGCTGTTGGTACTGTACTGTACTGTACTGTACAGTACCATTGGTATCACATCAATATATGGCGCCGCATCAATATAACCGCAATGTACCTAGTCCCAGAAGCTAGGGAGGTGGAGCGTTATGGGACATGTAACCGAGCTATCCGATGCTGCGTATATACCCAGAGCATGTACCCGGATTCTGGTAGTTATCGTACAGGCATCATAAGTTTCGTACGGGTCTGTCTGTGTACAAATTGTGGTAAATAAGTTTCTTTCTGTATGGGAAATAGCACGCAACCGTTTGAAATTTATGGCGCCCTAGACCCCGTGGGGTCTCCAAAGTACAAGCGCATACATCTGTATTCCAATCGCGACATGGATCTACGCTCCTGTCGCGGGATTTTGTGGCATGAGTATTGTGTAATTGCCAAAGAGACCGTACAGCCCGAGAGATATGTGATCGAGTTAGAATAGGTAGCAATGTGTCTGTTTTAGATGCAGTAGCAACCCAATTGTGTAAGTTACTCAATATAGGTTCGATTATGGAATTTGCTGTGTCGGAACTATTATATAGCATGATTGAGGCTTCAATTTCGGCGTTTATAGCTAGATTATAAATGCAAAAAAATATCGTTTAAATATATCTCTGCCTCAACACCCCTTGCCGCTTCTGAATTCCACAGCATATCGTGAAAAGTAACACTTCCCATCACTAATAAGCCCAAACTCGCTGCACCCCGCTTGCGTCTGGTTTGCCGTTCTTGTTCATCCTGCCATAGTGAATTCTCAATCCCACCATAATAGCCATGGTAAGAAAGCTAGCAGTTGAGCAGACAATGTTACCTATAGGGAAACCGCGAGCCGCGTCTGACGCTGGCCAAATCCAAACTGAGATGATCGACGCAATTCCCACTGTCCCATTGTTAATGGCGGCAGCAAGACCCATAGTTCTTTGGCTCGGGACGTTGCACGTAAGCCAACCTACCATTGGGGAAGCGCTGGGGAAAGCTCCGCAGGCAATGAGAATCAGACATCCGTAACGCTTTAGGTAGGCATCGGCAGGCAGTAAAGTACAGGCAAGAAATCCAACACCGCTCAAGAAGGTGGCGCATGCAACGTGAATACCGCGCGCATTGAAACGGTCCGCAGAATATGCGAGACCAAGGGAGACGACATATCCAACAACCCAAGGAGGAACGGTCATAAGTTGAGCTGTAATGGATGTGTATCCTAGACGTGCGACGATGGTGGGGGTAAAGTATGCAAGCGAGTTGAGAACAATAGTGTTGGTCAACTTACAACCTTTAGCATTAACAGATGTAGGTGGAGTGATGGTATGGACTTACGTATGCGAAGTAGTGAGCCACCATACGAGGAGTAAAACATGTCTCTAGAACTTCTCGTCGGCTTGCACGCTCTCTGGTGAAGCCACTTGCTTGTGCCTCAAGCTGAATTGTAATACAGTTTTTCTCGTCATCACTGAGCCATTTCGCCACAGCTGGCCAGTTTGGCAAGAACACTATAACTAGTGGCACACAAAGGATGGTGATGAGACCTTCAATAATGAAAAGCCAACGGAAACCTTCGAGACCTCCATCACCGTTCATGAACCCAACGCCATATCCGATGCAGCCTCCAAAGGCTCCAGCGAGAGATGCAGACGCCAGAACGAAAGCAATGCGTAGAGATCGTTGTTCTTGGGTGTACCAAAAGGTAATGAGGTATACAATACCTAAATGATAAAGGTTAATTATTGCTGTGTCAGGAGGATGTCAGGCTTTGGATTACCCGGAAAGAAACCCGCCTCGAAGACCCCAATCAAAAACCGCAACACAACGACTGTGCGGAAATTTTTAGACCACGCAAACCCCAGTGTGAGAATTCCCCAAGACAGCATAAGAAAGCCAAGCCAGTGCGAAGGGCGGACATATCGCTTCATAATCCAGTTGGCTGGGACATCGAACAGTGTGTAGGCGACACCAAAGATAGTCAATACCACGGAATAATCTATAGAGCTCATTTTAGTTTTCTGGAGAAAGGAGTCTCCGGTTTCTTGGTTGAGGATCTTTCCATTCCCGATGTTGGATCTATCAAGGTAGTTGAGCAAGTAAATAAAGGCACATAGCGGCACTAAGCGTATATCGATTTTCCGGGTGACGCGTTTCTTGTACTTCTCATCATACTCAATGGTATCCGCTTTGAGGTCAAGGTCGATAGCCACGTCGGACGACTCCATGTGCATCACATGTCCTTCATCATATTTGATCATACTAGATAGACGCTGCGGGCGTCAAGATATGTAACAAATTGGATAAGTTAATCAGGGTCGGTCTCGCAAAGATGTTTTGTGTGTAGTACGTGATAAGTTTTGGTGAAGAAAGGAAACGCAATTGCGAAGTTCCGGGATTTATATATCCTTAGCTATGGAAGTCATATACTCCCCTCCCCAAGCCTCCCTTTCGGGGCAATGAGCAACATCAATTTCCGCCTTGCTTACTTCTACATCATAGTTACTGCTAGTCCAAAGTAAGTCGAGTATGGGGTAAAAACGCGGGGATTCTGGGGAACGTCGCCTCGACACCACATTTCCCCATGTCGTGCTAATGATATGGCATATAGCCGAGTTGACTGAATCTGGCTTAGTGAATATAATTAGTTCTCCTGCTTGAATCCTTGATCTGCACTTCTGCTAGAGAAAAACATACGGGTTCTTGTTACCGGACGAGAGTCTGAGGGCCGTCTTGGTGTACTGTTCCCTGCAAGCTGACATCTTGAAACCGGGGACCTTCCCAATAACCGAAGCTACGTGACAATCGTGACTCCCTAATGCAACTGTACATTGATATCGCCGTATATCGAACACTTGAACTCTTTAAATCATTAACAACTACGGTCATCGAATGGAGTGACGCTGAGATTTCTCTCGACATTAAAAATTAGACGCTCTCGAGCTATCGTACAAGCACGAATCAGGAACACAACACGAAGAAGATGACATCATCCTTTGAATATGGCTTCACCCTTCCTAATGGAACAAAAGTCATACACGGCAAAGGCGTCATGGTGAAGGACGCTTATCCTCCCGATTTGAACATCCCAGGCCAGCTTCAGATTTACAGTCCTGGCCACAAGGCTGATTCCACAACGCCAACGTTTTGTGGCCCTCACGGAGTCTTTGAGTTCGATGTCAAACTCAGGATGCCTCGACATGTCCATATGTCTCCCAAGTCGTCTGGAGATGGAAAGCGATACATTGTGGAGAAGATATTGGTCCTGAACGGCGTCGCACTCGCAGAGCTTAGTGGTGAAATATATGTTATTCCGCCGAACACGATGGTTCTCATAGGTCCTGGCGTACCTCACACATGGACAGCCTGCCCGCCTGGCTTAGACCTACAAGAAGTTGGGGTCTCTGAGGGCGAGAAGATTGTCTCCGAGGGAAAGTTCACAGCGGTCTTTGAGTACGAGGAGCCAACGGCATTCTTCCCCACTGCACAAACGAACGTGCTGAAGGAGGAGAGCGAGTACGTGGAGTGTGACGACCTTCATGGGATCCAAATTCCGGCATTCAAACTCGAGGAACTAAAGAAAGATGCATGGTTCGTTTGGGGGAGAGGAGTACGGAAGCTTGATGACAAGCAATGATGGTGTTGGTGGTAGCGGATAAAACTGTCGGAGCTCTTTTTGGAAGGCTAGATTTAATAGATTCTCGTCTACACCACAACTAAGACGAAGAACTACCATGCTATGCATAAAAATACCCCTAACTAGTAAACACGAAGTCGCTGACTCGCGGCCAAGTCCTGTGCAACACTGGTGATCGTAACTGCGAAACGTTCATTATTTTGGTTCCATCGTGATCGGCCACGCTGCATATATTATATATCGTAGGTCAATCCGCTGCGTCTTGGAACTATTTTGGCTAGGCACCGCAGTAAATTCGGTCTATCGTTCGGCATTGCCTCCTGCAGAGTACACTTACAGTCGTTATCTTTAACTATGGACTAGTAATGGTAGGAAGGTTGTTGGGGAAAGAGAGTTCCGAAATACGGAGATCCACACACTCTAAATGGTCTAGGTACTCCGTAGTTATTCTAGGGGAGTGGCTAAAACGCAGAGTCTTAACCCCTCTTGTTAAAATAATAGGACGTGCTTTTAGGTGTGAAGAGTTTTACATTAATACTAACCACTAAACCTAATAACATATTTCACAAGCAAGTAAGCAACCTAAGTAAGTGAGCCACAAAAACACTAAAATCTAACTATTACTACTACTACTATACTACTACCCTATATAATAACCCTTAATTAATTGTAATTAATTCCTAGCGCCTATTATATATATAGGAATTATGCCCTATATTACTATATATGCTATAGTGTTATTGCTAGCCCTTAGAGCCTACTTACTATCTACTCTTACTTACTACCTCTATATAGACTTAAGTATTAACCTTAGTACTTGGCCACAGCGCTGTTGCTAGCCCTTAGAGCCTACCTGCTATGCAGTCCTACTTACTACCTCTATATAGAGTTGAGCATCAACCTCAGCACTCTAAAGGATATCCTCTCCCTCTTATATAGAGAGACTACCCCCTTATATTATACACCTCTTATACTTCCTTTCCCTTCTCTTTTTCGCTATAGCGCTTCTATTAGCCCTTAAAGTGTACCTGCTAAGTAGTCTTACTTGCTACCTCTATATAGATTTAAGTATTAACCTTAGCACTTTAAAGGATATCCTCTATGTCCTATATAGAGAGGCTTCTCCCTTACATTATACACCTCTTACGCTTCCTTTCCCTCCTCTTTTTCTGTTTATTTGCTGCTTATAGAGCCTTAACTTCTACCTTAAGTAGAACAGCAGAATGCATCATTATTTATGCCCCTTTAATAAGGCAGCTAATAGCATCATTAATTGAGCTAGAAGAGCTGTTCTAATGTTGTACAATGCAGTTCTTAATGTGCTCTGTTTGAAAGTTAAG